>VZTF01004507.1:3012600-3103683 GCA_013397755.1 Cnemophilus loriae | reverse complement strand
CGCGGAGGCGGTGTCGCTGCTGAACCGCGGGCTGCAGAAGAGCTGCCGCTCCCGGGGCTGCCTCTCGCTGCTGGGCTACTGCCACTACCAGCTGCAGGAGTTCGCGGCGGCGGCCGAGTGCTACGAGCAGCTGGTGGCGCTGCACCCGCAGCTGCTCCCGTACCGCCTGTGCCACGCGCAGGCCCTCTACAAGGCCGGGCTGTTCGCCGAGGCCTTGCGCGTCGCCAGCCCGCTGCTGGACGTCCCTGCCTTCCACCGCCGGGCCCTGCGCCTGCAGGCCGCTGTCCACTATGCCCAGGGCGACCTCCCGGCGGCCCAAAGCCTGGTGGAGGAGGAGCTCGCCGCCGCTGCTGATGGCGGCTCCGGAGCAGCCGAGGACCCTTCGGAGCGGGCCGATGCCGAGGTCAACCTGGGCTGCCTGCTGTACCGGCAGGGCCGGCACGAAGAGGCCAGCGGCAAATTTGCCAGCGCCATGCAGGTGTTGGGGTACTGCCCGGAGCTGTCGTACAACATGGCGCTGTGCTCCTACGCGGCCAAGCAGTACCATGCTGCCCTCAAGCACATCTCCGACATCATCAAGCGCGGCATCCACCAGCACCCAGAGCTCAACGTGGGCATGACCACCGAGGGCATCGAGGTCCGCAGCGTGGGCAACACGCTGCTCCTGCACCGCACGGCCCTGGTGGAGGCCTTCAACCTCAAGGCGGCCATTGAGTACCAGCTGCGCAACGTGCAAGCGGCGCAGGAAGCGCTCACGGATATGCCGCCGAGGGCCGAGGAAGAGCTGGATCCGGTCACGCTGCACAACCAAGCACTCATGAACATGGACAGCCAGCCCACTGATGGGTTTGGGAAGCTGCAGTTTCTTCTCCTGCAGAACCCCTGTCCACCAGAAACTTTTGGTAACTTGCTACTCCTCTATTGCAAGCATCAGTACTACGACCTGGCAGCTGATGTGCTGGCAGAGAATGCCCATCTGACCTACAAACTGCTCACACCTTATCTGTACAACTTCTTAGATGCCATTATTACTTGTCAAACTGCCCCTGAGGAGGCTTTCCACAAGCTAGATGATTCAGCAGGGACAATGACTGAGCAGCTGAGAAAACTCACAAAACAGGTACAGGAAGCTAGGCAAAATTGGGATGATGAAGCTCTAAAAAAGGCAATTAATGAGTATGATGAGACTCTGGATAAATATGTACCTGTCTTGATGGCCCAGGCAAAGATTTACTGGGACATGAAGAACTACACAATGGTAGAAAAGATCTTCCACAAATCAGTGGAGTTCTGCAAGGAACACGAGGTGTGGAAGCTCAATGTGGCTCACGTGCTCTTCATGCAGGAGAACAAGTATAAAGAGGCTATTAGCTTCTATGAGCCAATAGTTAAAAAGCACTACGACAACATTCTCAATGTCAGTGCCATTGTGTTAGCAAACCTCTGCGTTTCCTACATCCTGACAAGCCAGAATGAAGATGCAGAGGAACTAATGAGGAAGATCGAGAAGGCAGAAGAGCAGCTGTCCTATGATCATCCTGATAAAAATACCTACCATCTTTGCATTGTCAATCTAGTCATTGGTACCCTCTACTGTGTGAAGGGAAACTATGACTTCGGTATTTCAAGGATCATTAAAAGCCTGGAGCCATATAACAGAAAACTGAGCACGGACACGTGGTATTACGCCAAGCGGTGTTTCCTGTCCTTGCTGGAGAACATGTCCAAGCACATGATCATGCTGCGTGACAGTGTGATTCAGGAGTGCGTGCAGTTTCTGAAGCAATGTGAACAGTATGGAAGAAACATCCCAGCTGTCATTGAGCACCCCCTTGAAGAGAGTGGGACGCACAGTGGGAAGAACACAGTCACCTATGAAGCCAGGCTTTTGAGGGCGCTGAAGTATAAGATCACTGGGTGGGCTAACTAAATGTTGTTATCATACAGCAGAAATGAGAACCTTGTTCTTTTCTTGTGCTTGTGAGGTGATGCTAACCCTCACAAAAATCTCTAAAGATTTTGTGCTGTATTTTAACAGCGTTCAGTAGAAAACAGAATATTTTCATGAAATTAAGCTGTACCAGATAACTAGGGGCATTCTCAGTAACCTCTCACTCATGTTAAATAAAACTTCAGATGTGTTGACCAAGAATGTCATTATAGAAATACCATAGAGTTTTCATCCATAAGATAATATTTTATCCTTCTGAAATTTTGATCAAGTTTCTTTTCATTGGTTAACATTTGAAAAAAAATTTGTTACCTGTCTCTTCTAGGACAGAATTTGAAGAAATTGTTGTTTTAATTCTCTAATTTGTGCCTGTGTGTGAAATGTTTCTTTCTTCTGCATTTTTCAAGGTATTTTTAATATGTTGCAGATCACATTGATAGTATATTAAACACAAGAAAGGGCTTTATATTAAAAAATCAGTTCTACAAACATAAATGTTTCCTTTTGCTAACTCATTAGTGATGCACGAGTGTTCTAGCAAATTCTATAACTATTACAGGGACCAGGAATAAGTTCCAAGAAGGCTCTATTAGGATGATACCTCAGTTTAGATCTACCTTTGAAATAAAATTTGTTACAACTGGCTTCAGAGGCACTGCTCAGTGCTGCCCCTCAGAGTCCTGGTGCCCACACCATCTGGGTGGCAGCTGTTGCCCTGCAAACCTGTTGGGTAGCAAGTGCTTACACAGTAATTCAGTCCTCCGTGTGCAGCCCCTCCAATCCAAATACTATTCTTAAAATAGTCTCTGGTAAGAGACCCGTGAATGTGAAATTATATTCTTTTCCATTTTTCTTAAAGAAAAACCCATGTAACTTCCATTTCATGCAAGGCTTACAACCTGTACCCTTGGGTGGAAGAAACCTGCTTCTCAGTTTCCTCCTTGTGTTACACTCTCCCTGCATCTCTCAACACTTCTCTGAAACCCTGTTTATTTGCTTAATTCCTTGGCATTTCCATCACCCTGGCATCAGTCAGTGTATTTTCTCAACAGTCTTCCCATCCCTTTTCAAACATATGTGTTCCACAGTGAAGTGGGACCAAAATGCCTTCCAGTGTGGAAGGTTGCTTCCTTGCAGTGCAGTCTGGTTCTGTGCGCCATGGCTGCTCTCTTTCTTGTGTATTCTGCCTTTTGAAGCAATGTGTGAGCTGAAGTTTTTAGAATAAGGATCAAAAATCCATGGCTTTAACTCATTTGCTTACCTTTGATACTGGCTCCCTGAAGAGCTGGCCTGGGGGAATTTTGGAATCAGGCTGCATGTCCCTCAGAAATCTATTTTCTGTGCTGTGGTTTACCTGGAAAGAAAGAGAACAGCATTTTTGAAGTTTTGAAGGTATTATAAAAGAATAGAATAATTAATCGTTCCAGAGAGTTAATGTATATAGCAATTGCACGGGCCTACAGTCATTTCAACATAGAGAAAGTCAGCTCTTGTCTGCTGGGGAGAAACCTGTCAGGGCTGAGCATATCATGTGCAGCTAAAGGAAATGCTGTGGGTTAGGTAATGCTACAGTTTACCCTAAAGTGTCTCATAACAGTAAATTAAAATCTAATTTAACAAGAATGGAAAAATGTTCTAGAGAGACTAGAGAGGAGACAGGAGATGCAGCAAGGTGTCCTAGAGAGGCCTCCATAGCTCATCACTAGGCCATTAAGCCCCTGATTATTGTGATATTAAATGCTTCCCACAACTGTTTCCCCATGAGGAGGAGACCTGTGATTTCAAATTTTGTTCACCTCCATGAAGCACAGCAGCAGGCTGTAAAGCATGCCTCTAATTTACAGTGCAATTGTATTATATATTATACAGCATAAACAGCACGACCTTTAAAAAAAAAGTTTTTGAAAAGTCACACCACATAACAGCGTCTGAAGTGCAGTAATAGGCAATGCCCTTTATTTAATATTCATTGTGCGTTTTCTGTAAAAGTCACTGGACATTTAAAAAAAAAAATGCACTTTGCAGATTCGTGCCCGTGCAAATGTTGAATGCCTTCCAATGGAGAGCAGTTCAGATACTCATATGCTCTTGGTTTTCCATACAGCCGGAGTGTGGCTTTCATGAGGGCAGTGCTGCCAGGATTTTGCAGCCCCAAGCGCTTCATCACTTCCTTGCCTCCCGGGCCCACACGGGTGCACCGCCAATAGGCAGAGGCAGCAGGGCCCGCCGGTTCCAGCCTGCAGTGAAGGCACCGGCTACTTGGCTGAGGAGGGAAAACAGCCATGCTCCCAATGGAAAAAATGTCCCCATAAAAGGCTGTGGAGTTGTGCAAGCTGTGGCTGTTTTAGGAGATACGGCTAGAGGGCAGCAGGCATGCCTGGAATTTGCTTCATCCTGTTACATCACAACAAATGTACAAAAAAAAAAAAAAAACAGGAGAAAATGTCAAGAGCAGCATTTTTCCTGTTCTTCCCTTTTCCTGCGGTTTTTATGTGCTTTTCCTCGTGGAGTATCCCCCCCAGAGAACCCAGGGGTTCTGAGCAGGTTGGGTGATGCTGAACACAAGGACCTCAAAGTGGAGAGGTCTCTGCTGATGAAAGAAGAGGGAGAAGTGGCAGAGCTGAGGGACAACAGGAGGAGGCGGCCTGGGACAGGCACCTTCTCCTCTGCTGCATCAAGAGATGCTTCTGCATGGAGTGGAGTATTTTCCAACCTGTCCACCATGGCTTCTTCCTCAGTAATAGCCACCTAACCTTCCCATGGCAGTGACATGTTGAGGCAGATGCCCTCGCCCTCATTTTGTCCCGGAGAGCTGCCTACCCACCCGCTCTGTGCCCAGAAGAACTGGGGCCTGCGCTCATGTGGCTGACGTCTTTTGCAGTGTAGGACTGCTGCTTCCTCCAGTGGCAAGCATGTGTTTATAGCATCTCCCACTGCAGAGCACTTTGGTCATGAAAAATATATAAATGTTACAACTGCTTTTATTACTGTCTTTATACCACATTTAATGTTATCACTATGTGACTTACACACAAAATACATTTTTAAAGGAAAGCACATACATTTTAATTTAGAGAGAAGGGAAGATATCAAGTCACAGTTTATGCTACCTGTACATACAGTAAAATCCACCTAAATGAATGCCCTAAGCCAGCACAGTCCTTTTGTTACCAAAAAAAAAAAAATCAAAAAACACTACCCAGAAACGTCGAACCATATTCCCAGGGCCTGCAATGGGCAAACAGCTGCAGATAAGCCCAGATTCCTAAACAAGAGGCTCTGCTTTTCTTTTTTTTTTTTTAAATTGGGAGCAAGGGGAAAGAAGCCCTCTGTTGCAGCATCAGTGTCTGAAAGTTGAGCAGCACAAGATGCTTCCCATGCACATGACCACCATACCAAGGCCAGTCTCTAGGATTTTATTTGCACTAGTAGCCTCTTTTGCACCTTGTCCTTACAGGACATCTTGTGAAATGTTCTTGTCCTCAAAACTTGCAAGGGCTTGACACCCATGTTGCAGGTGACAAGCTGTGTTGTACTGCAGTGGACGCCTATTTTTCTTTTTTCCAATTATCCTTGCAGTAATCACAGCACACACTGCAAAAGCAAAGGCCTCAGACCAGCATTCTGCCAGCAACCCACGTGCACTGGCAGGAGCAGGACAGGCACAGAGGGCCTCAGATACAATTTACTTTGGGCCCCACCTTGGATCCCCTTGGTGCTCAAATCTTCATCAAATGTCTGCTGACACCATCAGCAGAACACGGGTAGGGAATGCTGGGGACCCTTGTGATCAGCTCCACAGTCAGAGCTGATCAAAGTTTCTGTAATCAAGGGGTGGCTGACTTTATGGTAAGACAGAGATAAAAGGTGAGACAGAAGAGTTTTCCTGTACAATTCTGGGATGAACACAATTACTGTTTTCCTTAGAAAAGCTGTGGATACTTCTACTGGCTAAGCAAGCCCCTTTTAGCAGATGAACAAGGAGAGGAATGTTATTTCTCTGAAAATGGTGAAGTTACATACAAGAATAAAAGCTGATTTTGACAGCCCATTCCACAATGTCTTGCTGACAACATCTTGTTTTAGATGCCTGAGTTCAAAACTTCCACAAATCCATATTGGCTTTAGCCTCCAGCAAAGGCAGAAGAGTCCAGCTCTGAAAAATTCAGATTTGGAACACTGATGTGATAATGTGGCTGTGTGGGCTGAAAGATAAGCACTGAAAGGTCCATCCTCTCCTCTCCCTCAGGCTTCTCTTCCTTTATTTCTCTTTAACCTTTCAGTAAATAAAATACCTCTCTATTTTGGGACTCTGCTAAAACCTGCTGTCTTCTTAATGAGTGGGTATGGCCAGGACAATGTACATCTTTTTCATGTTTTTGCAGGACGTGTATTTGCACGTCATTTGGACAGCCTCACCTACACAAAGAAACAGTTTCTAAATGAAGTAAAAGAGGCTTTAACTACTGACAAACTTTTAGGCTCTATTTTCAGCAAAGCATCTCTTTTTTTGGCTGATGCTTTTCCATTAAGTAGAAAAATTGAGACATTTGGACTCATTTTCCTAAGAACCTTTTGATTAGCATAATTTTCCTGGACCTTGCCTGAATTTAAAGTAATAAAGCCCAGCCATAGAGCAGGCCTTGCCAAACCAAACAATTCAGTCCAGAACATTTCTATTTTTGAGGATCTTCCCCTAAATTCACTGTAGTTTATAGCCCAAACTGCAGCCCAGGAAAACCAATAAAAAAGTTCACATTGACTTCAATGAGTCTTAAATTGGCACCTTAGAAAATACCCATTTTCACAGACTACTATTTCAAGCCATCCAAGAGCAGCTTCTGGAAAGTACTGTAATGCTACAACCCCAGTCAAATGCAATGACAACACCCCTTGTTTCTACCCACTTGAAATGCAGCTTAGAAATCAGCTAACCCCGTGTTTCCCATGGCGCAACTGCTGCACATTAAGAAAACATCACTGTTGCGCAACGAGAAGCCGAAGTTGGCAGGGGATTCTGATCCTTCACCTGGACCTGGGCAGGCACAGCCTCCGCCGGCAAGCACGGAGCCGCCGCGGCTCTCAGCACGGGGCTGAGCACTCCCATCCATCCGCCTAGCGCAGGATTACCCCTGCAGCGCAGCCCCAGCCCCGGGAGAGACCCGTGTCCCGACGGCCACCCGACCAGGAACGGCTCGGAAAGGGAAATCGAAAACACAAAGTGCCACGTTGTCACTGGAACATGGGAATCATCACTCGGCATCACAAACTTTTAAAGTTCCCGGGGTGAATGTACACAGTGGCTCTGAACGGTCTGAGTTTCTCACGGCTCTTTTGTCCTCTACTGTGCACCATCATCCACTTCCCTGAATTTCAGCCTCTCTTGCTGCTTACCTTCTCCTTCCCCCCAGCTCTGTCTCTAGGACCCTTTCCATCCTGTGTCACGAGCAGGGAACAGGTTGACTAACAGCTTTTTATGAGTCGGTTTTATTTTATAGCTCTCTTTCCCGTGGGAGAGGGCAGAGGGAGTTGGCTAACACTCAGATCCTGTTGGGTTGAACTGTTTACTAACAGCCGTTTTCCAAATTAAAATTAACACAGCTCGGATTTTTCTGAGCTGCACTTCTCTGGTGCCTCACAGAGCTCTTTGTGTGCCCCTCCGCTGATTCACGGCCGCTCACACGGCCGGCAAACAGGAACGCGAGAGCTCGACACGGCGTGTCGGGTTTTCTCGCTCTGTCAATAGTATTTATCACCGCGGCTCCCCCGCGGAGCAGGAGGAGATGGAGAAGCACCATCAGCGCTGAGGGACGGAGGATTCAGAGCGCACATAAATCCTTTGCTCTTCCCCTGCTGAGCAGCTCAAGGCACATGGCGTTTTTACAGCGTCGAGCGCCACACGCTCTGATGGCCGGCCCGGCAGCAAAGGCACAGCCAGCACACCGACAGCCCCGCGCAGCTGCCGCAGGTGCGGGGACACGGCCTTTCCCCGGGGAAGCACCGGGAGCCGGGTCCCGGTTCTGCGGGAGCCGCGCCCCGTGTGACCCCTGCGGCGAGGCCGGGCCGTGCGGCAGAGGGCGCTGCTGCGCCGGGCTGGGCCGAGGCCCCGCGGGCCGGGAGCGGGAGCGGGAGCGGGAGCGGGAACGGGAGCGGGCAGTGCCGCCGGCGCAAGGCCGCTCCCGACACAAAGGGCAGCGCATCCCCGCGCTTCCCAGCCCGCGGTAGAGCTCCCTGCGTCGCATGGCTGGAGAGAAGGAACGGAGACGGGAAGCCCGAGCCGAGCGGTGAAAGGCAACATCCCTGCTCCCTCGGGCCCGGCGCTGGCCTGCCCTCGGCTCTCCAGGAAATCCCTACTGCCCTTTCCCCGCGTTTAGGAGGAGCAAGGCCATGCACAGGCCGGCAGAGAGGCGCTTGTGCTGCCTCTCAGCATCAGCAGGGGGACAGCAATTTTGGGTACCAGTGCCTTCAGCCCAGGGATGCAGGCAATGCCATGCGCCACCGCAGCCTCCTGCTCCCCTCTAGCACCCTTACAGGGACTGCACACTGGAGAGGAACCTGCCCTTAAGTAGCGCAGTCTGACCTCACGGCAGGTATTTGTTCAGTCCCGTGCACACCTGACCTCACCGGAGCGTCCCAGCCCTGTGCCGGCGGCACCGCGGGGAGCGTTTGTTCGCACACGGCAGCACCGCGCCGTCCGTCTCTGCTGAGCGCTCGCAACTGTGTGCCAGGCAGGAATCACCCTCCCTTCAGAGATGGGGAGCAGCCACGGCTTTACCCCGCATAACCGGGGCCACCTTCTTTTCTGCCGCGTGTCAATGCCTCTCAGCCTGCGCAAGAATCGTATCAGGGCTTCGGAAGGCATGAAATGCTCGTAACAAGACTCGATAGCAATGAAACGGTCAACAAAATATAAAGCTGTTAGAGCGGGATGGCGTCTCTGGGAAGGGAGATGCGGGAGCCCTGCCCTCTGCTTTTGTGCTCAATCCAGGGCAGACAGCGTAGAGACGCCTCCCTGATCTTGTGAAATGCCTGCCAGCGAGCATGTGTAATGTACTGTGAAATTTTTGTGACTTGCTAGGTTATAAAGCTGGTTATAGGAGAATTTAATAAAAAAAGGAAACCAGTTTATCTCTTTCTGATAATTTCTCTATGGCTTTAGGGTCTCATTCTAGCTTCCTCTCCATGCCTGGAGAGGTGATCCTAATATTCAGCATAAAATGTACAGATTCCCTGAAGGGAACTTGAAAGAAATTCTCTGCTTCAAATTCAAACCTGACAGTATATATCACATCAGGGGATCCCTTTTATCAGCAGGATATTCAGAGGGGATGAATGATTTACTCACATAATCTCTTAAACCTTTCACTTGCAGAGTCTAAGATAGAATTTATAGCATTTTTATAATTTGTGCCCAAAAAACCCCAGTAAAATTCCTCTATGAAATCCGAAACCTTACTCATTGATTTTCTAGCTGATGAAATTTCAAAGAAACATGTTTTTCTGTGATAGAGTAACAGCAGGCCTTTGCCTTGGCTTTGGTGTTTTCTCATGTTAGAGATCAGATAATTCCTCCCTAGGGAGACACATTAAATAGAAACCTCCTACCTTTTGCATTCGAAAACACTGAGGATGTGTATTAACCTCGCATAATTTAAGACTGTACCATGTTTTGCAGAATTCTTTTCTCTGATTTCCATTTTTCAATTAGATGCATATTTACACAAGAAACCTAAACAACCAATGCTTTCATTCTGAGTTTTAACCTAAGTAATTAGCCTTGCTTCAGAATGATGAGGAAAGCAGCTTGTGTGACAACACTTGCTTAATGATTCTGCCATGAAATTACTGCAGAAAAATAAACCAAAAATGGGCTGTGACATATTTCTCTTCCTAAAATATTTTTCCTGTCTGATATGTTCTCCCTTCTTCTGGTGAAAATATAAGCTGGTTTGAGTCCAGGCTGTTTGTCCTGTTGTACCAATAGAGTGCTATCATATTTTTTATTCTTCTAAAGTAATTCTTGAATTAAACTGGTGGGAATGAGCCCAGAATGAGAATGCAAAACAGATCATCATCTCATTTGCTGACATTTGTCATTTTGTTTGTTGTTTGAAACCAGAACCATCAAGTGTTAATCTGGGCTGATACAAATAAATATGTAATATTGGGCAGGAGGCAAATGAGCGTGACTGGACTGGTAATCAACACACTGGAAACAACCAGAAGTACAAACCAGAGCTACAAAAACTGAGATTTCATTTTAGCTCTTGGTGAATGCGTGCTCACCCCTTAGAAGGGGGTCACTGGCTCTGAACTAATCTCCAGTAGGTTGTCTGCAAACAGGGATGCAGTTCCGGTAAGGACCTCCCACCTCAGACCACATTTCTATCAAGCCCGCAGGGGGCCCCTCACCCCTACTTTTCTGCATTTCGGAGCTCCTGCACGAGCTGGGCATTTGCCCAGTCGGGATTCCACCGACCTCCACGAGGCAGGGTCCTCACCGAGTGCTAAATCATGCTCACACTCACCTAGTGCGAGCCCCAGTACTTCCATGCAGTTCAGCAAAACACAGTCAAATTTACACCAGCGTAAGTGACAGCAGGATTTGGCCCTGTGGAGCAGGGTCTGTAAGGCCAAATCCTCCATGGGTATAAGTTAATTTGGCTCAGTTTGCATTTGCAGTGCCAAATTTACTTCTTTCCATTTAGTATGTGGCCAAAGGTCAAGTTAAGAAAATATTTCACTGTCATAATTATTCCCATGAAATCCAGAGCAGTTTGTATTTGGCAGCCAATGTCATTTCCCATGCCTTAAGAAGCTGGCATTAATTTCCTGACACTGAACAAAGATAGATTCATTTACCCATTTTCCTGACTGCCATTTTCTTCACCTTGCGTGTCTGAATCCCTGCAATCTGATGCAGTCCTGGAGGAGACTTCCTGAGCTTTACTATAGCACTAACAATAACCACGTCTCCATTTAGTGAGGATTTGTGCTGGATTTCATTCAGGGAGAGTTTTACTTTAAACCTGGGGAGTAAGCCTGGCAACTTTGCCTCCCGAGGGCTCTTTGCTGCTGCATTTTTCCCCCGAGAGCCTGCCCGTCGCCATTAGAGAGCAGAGGCGGGGATCTCACAGGAGAGTGATTCCAAGCCTGTCGCTGTGTGTCAGTAGCCCTGCAGCTGGATAACACCGTGTGGTGTGCAGCCCTTGGGAGCAGCTTAGTGCTTCTGGTACGGACCCTCCAGCACCTTCCCTCTCCTAGCATCCTGTGTATGCAGCAAAGCTCCCAGGGAGAAGCACTCTGCCATTTTTCCCATCTGAAATGAATCCCAGACTGAGAGAATCCAAGCACGACCACTGACGGCAGCAAGGGCACTGGGATGGGATAAAGCCGTTAAAGGGCTGCAGGGGAGCCAGGGCACACTTCTGTGCCTCCAAGGGACTGAGTTCTGGCTCTGCCTGCAAATGCAGTTGCAAACAGCCGCCCCCTTTCTTTTTCACAGAAATATTTCAATCCATGACATGTAGCTAATATCCTCAGCTGATGCTGGCTTGCCTGGCTCCCCTGAAGCAATGAATATTTACACTAGCTAAGTACCAGCATACATTTCATATCCTTCTGATTATTGCTTACAGCTATTCCTGTTTGTTTTCCCATAGTACTCAGAAGGCTGAATACCTTTTTCATGCAGCATGTTTTCACCATCATTTTTTCCCCTGCAGGTTTCTTCAGATTTACACATTTTGAGTTCCCATCACAACTTTGCACTAATTTAAACTGGGCAGTGGCAAAATTACCTAACGTGCATTAACCCCACCCTGATACACAAAAAAAACACGTCATCCCTCTCTGCTCCCCGCACAAAAAAAAAAAAAATTTCAAGCCATTCTGCACATCCATGGCAACAACATAGGCATGGAAACAGCAGGGTGGACCCTCCCACACCCTGGCCAGTGCTGCAGGATTTCAGTAAAATTTCCCATTTCTCAGGATATTAAGTTTGACTGCAAGGAAATCTAGACATCATGTAATCTCACTCCAGCTTTGGAGCTAATAAAGACACATAAAACATGCCACAGCCTGGAAGCTTACTCAGAGGCGCGTGTTTAGGTTTTGAAATGGGGACAAGTAGAGCATGGGTGCAACAGGACACAAAGAGCAAAGGAGGAAGATATAGATATCTCAAATACAGATAGCATAAGGAGGCACAGCCTTGTGGAAAAATACAAATTTTCATAAGCAGGGAAGGCCAAATGCAATTCAGGTTTGACACAGTTGCCACACTGTGGCAGCTCAGCCACTGCTGCGTGTGTGCTCCCCTCCACTCCTTTGTCCCCCAGAAGGGATCGCCCATGGCAGGGACACACTCGGGGTGCCCTGAGTAGGAAAATGGCCCCCAGTGCAGTGAGCAGCAGCTCTTCTTCCTTCCCCAGGGACAGGGAAGTGGGACCTGAACCATGCAGGCACCGAGGCTGGGTTCTGACCAGAGAAGTGGCTTTTAAGGATCATCACACCCCTTCTGCCATCTCCCTCTCTAGCCCAAGGTCACGGGGTGAAGCAACTGTGGATGAAGCAACAGAGCTCTCAGGCCAAGATGTGCATGGCATGCAGGGACCTGAGCTTCACTGTTTCAGCAAGAGGTTCCCAAATACCTGTGGGAATCTGTGCCTTAGGATATGGCGTGCTGAGACACCACTTGGAAGTCACACCTCCACTGGGGCTACACAGCTGCTATTGCAAGGTTGCTCACCTGTGTGCAGAGCAAGGAGCTGGCCAGGCTGTGGCTCCTGGGGCCAGGCAGCAGCATCCTGATGCCTGCAGAGCAGACCTTCAGCTCCTGCTTTGGGCCTTGCAAATGGAATGCTGAGCTTGCATGTACATTGCAAAAATGCCAGTACATTTTTAATAGCTCCATTTATTATCCATCTTAAACTGTCTCTTCTTCAATCCTTCAGCTGTGGGTTTGAAAACAGGTGCTGGCATGGAACACAAATTGGGATTTGTTTATTCCCACACTTGTTCTGCTGTTATATGCAACACTAGAGCCAATCTCACCAAATCCATGACCACGACTGTGGCAGCAAAGCACCGAGGCAAAACACACAGGGACGAGGAGAAGCGTGGTTTCTATCATACCACCTAAGCTCGTGACAGACAAGGGCACTTCCTTACAAGCTCAGGAAGCATAAGATGGTCTCATCACACAGCTTGGATGGACATCTGCATCTGAGATGGGACTGTATGAGACACAAACTCCCTGGGCACGGGCTGGTGGAAAGACACAGGGGTGAGAGGAGAGCAAGCCTTGCAATCCAGCAGGGCAAAACCCAGAGAATGGTACAGCCACTCTGGGTGGCTGGGATTTCCCTTGACTTTACCAGTTGTACAGCTTGTCATGTCAGGACAGCCTCCCACACATACCTGGTCTCAGCAACCTTTTAACTGCTTTTGAGGATTTATCTTTTTAATTGGGATAGCTTTCATCATGCAGCTGTGGACACCCACCTCAGTTTTTATAGGGCCATTACAGCAGAAGCTGACAGAGGTGTTGAGAAACCTCATGATTTTAAAAGAGTTTTGTAAGTTTTATACCTCCGGGTAGATTTTACATTTTCTGTGCTCGTTTACAGTAAATAAATTTGTTATCCCTTGCCTCACCCTGTATTTGGTCACTGATAGGAGCTTCTTGTGTCCCTCCTCTCCAGGAGGAAATTCCCAGCTGGACACAGGCAATGATATGCTGGTTTAGATAAGAAAAATGGGTGCAGAGAGTACAATTCAGCTCTGAATCATGATGTCTTAAGGGTTTAGCAAGGAAATCTAATTGACACATATGAGTGTTCAGGAGTTAAAACCATGTGGTCGGGGCTGTCTGGTGATTTTGCAGAGCTGCTGGCAGAAGCCAGGCTCAGGGAAATCCCCCTGGTGATTTGTAGTTTTGGAGAAGGAGCGCCAGAGCTGCTGAACTGCCAGGAATTTGATTTCTGGCCACAGCTGTTTATTCCATCTAGTACTGTTCCCTCTCACAAGGCAAACCCACACCTTCTGAAGAGGCTATAACACGCACTGCTTATTTTTACCACATCACAGAAACATCTGACTTGGCTCTCCCCCTGTATTTTTAATGCTTGCCAGTTCTAACACTTCAGATATAAAACTTGCAGATCATCCTCTGCCTAGCTTTTGGTTTTCAGTTTGATTTTTCCCTAGCAATGGGACATGCCCCAAAGTATTTCTGAGAGAGCAACTCTCATCTTAACAAATGTGAAGTCCTTGGCTCTGTATGATATATGCCCTAGTTAAAGTAAACAATAACGTTCATATTTTCCTGTAAGCTGCATCAGAGCACTGGTCAAGCATTCTGTAAGTAGCCCATATTTCCTATTGCAATTTATGGCCTTGAGATGGACAGGAGCTAATGCAAATGTCCTGGGCTTTTGTGAGGGATGGTGCAGGGCACATAATGGCTTTGTAGTTACAAATGCTGAGCAGATACACAGTTCACTGATCTGTTAAGCACTTTTGAGATCATGCAGTGTGTAAAAAAATACTATGTACTTGTAAATGTCAAGAGGAGTTACTGATATTTATAGAAAAGAAACTGTTTTACTATTTCCAGTTCTGTGGAGCAAATATGCTGTATACTTTAGGGTTCAGCTCCATCAGCCCAGTAGTTTCCATGTGGATCGGATTTTTAAGGTCATAAATTGATTGAGGTGACCCCTGCAATTCAGCCCCATGCCTGGGTCATTTAAAGCCCAAGGAAAGGCAAGTGACATTTAACGGTGGGAAAACAAGCAAAGCAAAGCAAAGGGAATATGGAGGTTTGTAGTATGACAATAAAAAACAAGGCATGTGCATTTCATCAGCTGGATTTCATAAAGAGCTTGATCTTGCAAGCTCTCTTTTGCACAATATGCATGGGCGTAGGAATTTGTATGTTAGCACAGAACGCCAAAGAACTCACTAACAGGACTTGCCAAACACAGAATCAAGACAAGCAAGAAAAGGAGGGATCAAGTCTGACAATAAACACACATTCTGGAAATTGCAGCTCTAATTTAATGCACCACATGGAAGGCTTTGCATTTTAATTTATCAGTTTCTTTTTAATTGACCAGATTAATTATTTCCACCTTGCCATTTGGCAGGTAGGTCACTGTTCTTTTTCACAGCATTAATGAACTTATTCCGTTTTTCCCCCTGTAATTAAAAGTGCTAGTTACAGAGACCACATTTATAAATTGGCTTGGCGCACAATAAAATTTACTCTTTATTAAAGAAAATGTAACATCATTTCCCATGCCAAAAGGGATTTCTTTTCTTTGTATATCTCCACCAGCAAAACCATGACTCAAAAAAACAATCCCCTCAACCCTGTACTTTTCAATCAGTAATAAAAATGGGTAAAATAAGATTACCAGTGAACACCTAAACATCCACAAGTCTCCCTTGGGCACACCATGCTCAAGTAGAAATGTGAAAACAACTGAAGGCTCACATTATCCACGTTTTATGCTCTAATCAAGGGCTCCCAGGATCAGGTCAAAAAGCAGAACTCGGCAGGATCCCACTGCATTAGCCCACTTGCTCACTTTAAGAGAGGCTGGAGGGACATCAACGCTTGCTCATTGCCACCAGTACAAGTCAAACTCGCTGAGGTGGGCTGATCTGGGGGCGGCCACACCTTCAAAAGCTCATCTTAATTCTTAATTTACCCTCTCTAATTACTTTTTGTGCTTTTCCTGTCTTTAAATGTCATAACCCAGTGAGCTCACCTAATGGAGCCCAGTTCAGGTAGAGGCTGGATCTCAGTGGTTGTACTGGCTAAAAATACACAGGATAAGATAAGAAAACTGGAGGAAGAAGAAGAAGCAGAAGGCTTTGTATAGGAGTAGGGCTGGAAACATTATTTTGTATTTCTAATGAATTCACTACGCTCAGGCTGAAGGCTCTTTTCTGTTTTGATGCTAGGCTCTTCTGAGTAGCAAATTTAGGTGTCTAAAAGACACCTAGACATTGCATTTGAGAGTCAAGTCCACAGGTAAACATCATATCAACACCTTCTGCCACCATTTCGACATCTTCTCATGTGTGTGCTGGCACTGAACATACCTGAATTAGTCCAGTCAGAGACTGGACAAAAACCTGTCTTTTTAAAAGATGTATGCGATCTAGCTGCAAGGTAAAAAACAATATTTGATATGTTAAATATGTTTCAGGAATGTGTCTACCTGTGAATTCTTGTGCACGTGAGAAAACATGAACGTTTTCTTATCTAATCCCTTGCCTTTCTCTAGTGCTCAGCGCAGCTATCACAGGGCTTGCAGAGGGGATGCAGAGTGAAGGAGAATTGTGAGGGTGGCAGAGAAAAGGGAAACCGGAGGGATAGGATAAAGTCAGGGGGTGCCAAAGAGAGTTAGAAACCAAGGTACTGGTGCTGGCCTGGGAAAATAAGTATCCCAGTCCCCAAAATTACAGCTGCCCAAGGACAAATGTGGCTGACAGCCCTCGTCCCTTTCTGTGCTGGTGTGTGCATCTGAAGCCCAGCTGTTACAAAACACTGTTTTCTCTCTACAGATTGCATTTTTTCCCCCCCACAAAGAAATAGGCAAATATTTAAGCCTGCAAAACAGCCTTAGGACTCGCTCTCTGTGCATCTGGAAGAGTGAGATTAATTCAACAGGATTGTGAATAAAAATACAGCAACTGGTATTTCTAATTCCATTTCTCAGTGGAAAGCTTCTAGTAACAGCTAATAACTAAGTCATACTAATCAACTCAGTGACAAAACCTCTAAAGTATGTAATATAACATAGTTTCTGATTTTTTTTTTAATCGAACCTACATGTTGCAATCTCCTACTCTGCAGTCATAAAACTTTATAGTCTTCTCTTTTGTCTACTGAGATTTCAGGTGTTTAACCACTGACTTCCACCCAAACAAAGTCTCTAGTAACAATAATGCTATCCATGTGCTGCAGAAAACGAGCATTTCAGCTTGGCTGGCAGTGACAGCTTTTCCATGCACAGGCAAGCAGAGTAGCCTGAATTCTGCCCTCTGCCTGTGTAACTTCACTGCAATGTTCATGGCTGTCAGTGGAGTTACTTCTGACTTACTTCGGTGCAACTGAGGAAAGAGTTTGACCCAGTTTGTCTATATTTATGGAAGGGAGCCTAGAGAACAGCATCTGTTCTTGTTTAAAGTGCAGGAGGAATTCCAGCATTGCTGAAGGAAAGCATGCAAACCAAGACTGCAGCCAGCAGCGCCGTTGCTATGGCACACCATCCTCAGGATGTTCTTAAAATGCCTGGAAGTTTGGTACCTTGCCCACAGTACCTGGGGGACCGAAGCATGCTAAAGCATTTATGTTAAATGACTTTTCAATTCAACTTCGACCCAGAGGCACCTCTGGAGAGACGGGGTGGAGGAGGAGGGACAGCGTATGGGGATCTGAAACAATTACAGCTGTTCCATGTTCCCCTAGCCTATGAACTGCCTCGTATCATGTCGAAGCCAGGAAAGTTTGGTAATAAAAACACAGAGGTTCAATTAAATAAACTCTTAAGGCACAGGAATGTAACAAAACTAGGGAGTCACCTAAACTCATTGCTAGTCCAGACTGGCCATAGCATTGCTGCAATGACGAAGAGTTGTTACAAAAACCTGTAATTTATTTTCTGTGACTGACCTTGCAAGAATGGTCAAGGGATCCTTTTAGCAAGCATGGTCCCATTGTCCATGGGGAAACTGTCACTTGCTGAAGTTCTACACCCTGGACTCCCTTTGGGTAGTAATAGACACCAGTCACAGCACTCAGTGCTATTATGCATCACTGCAGCCCCTGCTGGCACAGATCCAGCCAAAGGCCTAGCAGTACTTTCAATCAAATAATTTGTTTGAGGGATTTGGAACCTGATTATAAAAATTTGTTTAACGTTAAAACTTCATGCTCTGGCACTAGAAAATGGCAAAAAAATAAACTAAGAACTAAAAATAGAGGTAGATATTTTCAAGGTAACAATGCAGAGAGAAGGAAAACAGCCTTCTGGAACGGCACAATGTGAATTCAGGTCCGTAAAGTTCTGACATCTGTTTTCTTCATTCAGTCCTTGACAGGAAAGACTGGAACTCTAGAAAAGAGCTGCCTTAAAACCCGAGAAATACGCATCTTGAAATCTTTGTTTAGATTTTTACAACCACACTCCCAGGTTTACAAATTTCCTGAATTTTCTGGATTTATGCTTGTTCTTTTCCACCAAGAGTCTCTTGGCATTTTGAGGAGGGGAAGCCAGTGTCCTCCTTCTGCCATGTTACATTTGCATGCTCTAAATCCAAATATCAGTTCATGCTATTCACTATAAACACCAGAAACGTGCAAAATGAGGGCTTGAAAGGATCAACATAAAACTCTTCCGTGTGGATGCATATACACCAAAGTGTCTTTTCCCACTCTGTTAGTCCCTGCTGACTTCTTTGACACCAGTAAAGCTCAGCCAAAGCCAGCAGCACACCACCACCACCACAGACTCGGGCAATCCCACCTGAATGCTTACACACCTTCATGGCTGAGCCAATCTTGGACAACTACAAAATCTCCCCACAGCTTTTCCCTCCAAAACAGTTTCTCCTGACGCTAGTTACCCACTCCTCAGGTGTCACCACTCTCATTTCATTCCTGAGTTGTGGCCACGTGGAGTCACCAAGCCTGGTGACAAAGCAGAAATGCTTCTCCAGAGCAGTAAGGCAGGTTTCCCTGTGTGTCCCAAATATCACTGAGTCTTCATGGTGCTAGTTATGTGATTGGAAACAGCCTCTGCTGCACTGAGCTCACGAAGGGATGCACGTAAAGGCAGAAGGGATAATGCACAAGGCACCTGCTGAGAAAATGCCTCTCTTGATCCCAGTAGCGTTCATGGGCAGCCAGGAGCCAGAGAGGCAATTGTCCATGGGTGTCCGAGGTCAGTACGGACTCATAGGGTGTTAGTGTAGCAGCTTTGCCTGGTAGTATCAAGCTCTGTAAAATCGTTTCAGGAAGTTACTGGAGCAAATTTTCAGGTGCCCAGTTATTTTGATTTAGAGGTAGTTTATTTTGGTGCAACCCCAATCCAGAGGAAAAAAAGAGTGTGTAAGAGTAATGCAGAAGGAGATTTCAAATACACACTTGGCTCTTCCCTGGAGCATTACTGCTTACAGCCGAGTAGTAAGAAAAATTAAAAAGCACCAATGGAAAAGAAAAACAAGTCAGTGCACATCACACTTGTATTGTTTCCAGATCTTCTGATCCGAATTAGTCTGCCTGCAAAACTATGGAGACCTCTTATGATTTTATTAATCAGAGCCATCCTCACACCTGACTTGCTGTGCCCCCATAAAAGCACACTATGGTTTGGGTGGGTTGCAGGTAATTAGTGTCAGGATCCCTGCAGACAGACTTGAAGTTGCTCCTGCCAGCTCAGGGTTTTTCATAGAATTTCCTGTTCCAAGACCTTCCAGTCCTCCTCAGACCAACGGTCAGCCTGCAGCTCTTACAGAGGAATAAGGATTTTGGCTAAACAGGTTTTGTTCTGCTCCCAAATACATCAGGAGATCCCACACCTTTCCATCCACCTTGTAGCATCATCCAGGTACAGGTGGGACCTGAAACCAAACCCGGCTCTGTCTGAGGAGTCCGGCAAGAAACACTGAACTACTTCGAGTCCCACACCAGGTGCTGAGGATGAGGATCTGTTTGTGCCTCCTGCCAAGGCTGTCAGAAAACTTCTTTCTTTTTTTCTTTTTTTTTTCTTCTTCTTTTTTTTTCTTTTCTTTTCTTTTTTTTTTTTCCCTTCACCCCCTCGGGCAGTTTTCCATCAGATTCACTAATCCAAGCACTGGGCCAGGCTGGAGCTGAGGGAAGAGGTGGTCAGGAGGAGGTCAGGGAGGACCCAGCCCTTGTGCCTAAGGCCACACTGTAACTCCGCATAGCAGGGAGGAGCTCATCGCATCAACAAGCCCCACAGAAGAGAAACTTTGTGCTTAAGTGCAGTAGATACTAAAAAAGCTTTAAAGAAAGGAAATTAAAATCTTTTGACTCAGCATGGAAGCTATTTAGGAAACTTGTTTGTAATCATGGAGAGCACAAAAAAAGTGGTGCTCTTTAGGGAGAGGAGGCAGAAAAGTATGGGGGAAAGCAATAAAATGGTTAAATTGCAAGATATTGTTCAAGCCAAACGCCTTTCAGAAAAAAAAAGAAAAAAAAAAAAAAGAAAACCCAAAGACTCTACTTCAGCCCAACTGAAGGCAATAGAAAGGGAATATGTACTAGAACAAATAAAATGTTGGGGCATGAAAGTTTGGAAGGCTGAGAGTGATTATGAACAACCAATAATGAAAGACATAAAAATAAATAACTAGAAATTCTTTTAGCAAATCAGCTGGTTTACCAGGGATTAGAAACAGCATTCTGTAGTAAGGAGGCAGCAGATTTGCTACACAGTTTCTTTGCATCAGGGAGAATTTCAGAAACACCTACTGCAGCTGCAGCCTTACCCATTGCTAAGCTGAGAAGCTGTCAAAAGAGTGGTTAATGAAACAGTCTGAAACGCTAAACCACGTGGGTGAGGGCAGAGAGGCAGGGATTTACAAAACTCTGCCCTGGTACAAAAGGCTGGGGTCTTTCCCCTGTGGTTGTTGGCGCTGCCATAGTAAGTATGAGCACATTTACTGGTGTGAGCTGGAAAGGTTTGAGTGATGATAATAGGGCAAGATGATTCATATTAGCACTCTCTCAACAGCACTTCTATCCAGGAGAAAGTAATTGCCATCCAGTATTGCTTTGGTGGTCCAGAAGCACACAAGTCTCCTTTCAAGAGTAAAGGACAGGGCCCATCAATGAGCAATCCACTGAACACTAAAAATCAACTAAAAAAAAGTCTCCAGAATGGCATTGTAAGTCGTGAATCATAACACCATCCACCTTCCCCCTCGCCTACTTTAGGTAACAAATCGATACCCGATCTCAGCATCCAGTCTGGAAAAGAAACCTGGTTACAAGACATCTTACATTTTTGCTTTTCCTAATTCTCTGCATAGATCTGGTAACAGTAGTTTATCGGTAAATTCATGTCAATGTAAGCTTGGCCACTGCATTGATAATACTGTGTAATTAATGCATCTTCTGTAGCTCCTAGATGGTCTAGAAATAAAACTAATCACTTATCAGCAGTATTAAAAAACAATATGAATTCATAGATGACCGAAATCCTGCCAGGCATAGGGAGCCAGGCATGCTCTATATCCATTGTCACTCTAATTTCAAATAAGGTGAAATGAAGAAAAGGTGAAATGAAGAAAAGGTGAAACAGACACAGAACATTTGGTCTGCATATCTGAAGAAAATAAGGGTTTCTGCATAATAACTTATGGTCCCGATACTTGCAGCATTTGGATTGAGGTGGCCACAAGGTGTGATTCAATTTGGTTTTTAATTCTGTTTGCTATACTGTAAATGCAGGCACTGCTACAGCTTTCTGTAAAAATCAAAGGCTGGCGTGAGTAGGCAGACATGGGTAAAACATTCCCCCAGGATCTATAAATGTGGGGACTGGATTCAAAAAGTACTAAACAAGAAAGCCGTCACAAAGAAGTGAGGGGGTGGGAAGAGAGAGAAAAAAACTATCCCTTAAAAATGACATAAATATTTAAGAGTAGGCAGCTTGTAACTTCTATTCCGTTTCACTGAAATCGAAGGTCCAAAAATCTTGATGGTGGAGAGCACAACTGGACCCACACACACTCAGCTCTGGAAAGGAGGGTTCAGCTGTGGGCCAGCAGCTTCCTTCCTTGCTACCTGACCCAGTGATAAAGGCAAGCAAGACTGAGCAGAGGGGGATTTTTTTTTTTATTTTTTTAATAACTTCATCTCTTCAAGTACTCCAAGATTTTGAAGATATGCCAGGCAGAAGAGGAGGCTTGAGAAGAGTCCCATGAATTGCAAATACCATGGCCGGCTTTAAAGTCGTGGCTGAAATCAGAGCAGACAGGAGAGGACTCTGTAGGATTTTCCCATTTGGATCATTTGTCTGAGAAGAGTCAAAAGAGAAATAAATCCCTCTGGGCTTGGAATTAACCCAAATGTTAAAGGATTTTCCCTTATGCTGAAGATCAATGAGAATATTATCTTTAGCAGTAGGATGCTTTATGTGTAGGCCGCACCAGATAGGGTGTAAATCCAGCACTCAGGCTCTAAATTGCCTCGAATTGATTACTCTGGGAAATCAAACTACAGAGCCAGGTATGGGACCAAAGGTGACAGGAGTCCTCACCTTTACTGTCACTCTGTGTAGAGAGTACAGCTCAACAGCAAATCCCACATAGTCTCCGCTCCAAAGTAATTCATGGACAATATGAGAAAAGAGGTTTAGCTTGTGCTTCTAAGTGCATTCTGGAGTTATTCTGGCACTTTTATTTAATATAAAAATTCAGAATTAAATTTTAAAAAACCAACCAGAGGTAGGTTACATCTTTGCAGCCTTTGAGCTCAGAATAAGTCACCTCCAGGTGGGTTTTGATTATCTCCAGAGAAGGAGACATCTACCAAAGGGCACTGTCATAACAAAACTGGCTTGAAGATCAACTGTTGCCACTGTATTTACATTTAAAGAGTTGCATTAAGGAGATGTCAACAACATCACTTAATTCCTGCCTGACTGACTGCTCTTATAGCTGGTAACTGAAGTCAACTGCAGTTTAAAACTTGATGCCAGGATACAGCAAAGCTGAAGGAAGCTGCTCATTAGTCAGTCTCTGCTCACTGTTGTTTAAACTGAGACACAGCAGTTGTACAATACACAGATGTAAACTAGAAAATTCCCGAGGCAGCATGTGAAATCTTAGCATGCTGCTACTTCTGAAACACCTAAGCATCAAAGACTGAATTCAACTGGTATAGCCTTTTGAGGAAGCAGTTATAAATAGCACAGGAAAATGATTGTGGAAGACCAGTCCTTCTGATTTGCAAGCTAGTTGGCCATAAATACCACCATGGACGGGAGGGCCAAAAGGCGTGATGGAGAATTCATTACTTAACAATGGATCACTCCAAATCATAGTGCTCTGTCATTCCAGTTCTCCCTTGAAGATATACAAAACTGCCATTTCTGGTACATCCAGCTTCACAGTGCTGCTCCCAAGCCTGACATTCTCAGCAGAAATTGCTGCTACTCAAGATGGATGTATTACTGAGAGGAAAGCTACCTACCTTGCAGTGAGACTTCATGAAAAATGTTAACTATGAATCCTGCTGATTTGTTGAGCAACGCTGTGTTTTCATCAGCTAATCAAATTGAGCAAAGTCTTCTGTATTAGAATAAGCCAAATCATTACAATCGTATTTCAAACAAACACGATGTGTTTATACCTCTCATGAGACACGCTGTCCACTCCATTAAAACTAACAACCTTTATAGTTATGCATGCTAAAGTATCAGTAATCAAATCTCATGCTTCATGGTGTAAGATGATCACTAGAAGTGTCAGGAAGAAATTATTTCCTAAGAGACGGCACAGCAAGATGTGTTTGTTGCCTTTGAATCATCACACGTTGTCAGTAACAGCATACTCATGTGTTAGATCATCAATCCAACAATTTGTTATAGCAAATTCTGTCTTCTGATGTTCAGCAAATCAGTCACTCCAAGACCTGCGAAATATAAATCTGCTTTCACTATAAAGTAACCAGCACTAAATTTTGAGATGGTGAGGAATGCAAGGCTACCTTCTATGCAAGTTTTAAAGTACTTATAGAACTGGCTAAATCAAATTTCCAGATTTAAGAATCTTCTCAAGTTTTCAGGCATCGAGATTTGGCTCTGAAATTTGCTACTTGGTGCCAATCTCTCTCAGTATACTAGTAACTTTTTGTGACAGTCTCTATAGCTGAATTAATTTCCCTTTGTCCCCTGCTTTTCTGGTGATTCCTAGGGAAATTAAATGTAGCAGAACTGTCACTCCCATACCAGACTAACACCGTATAATAGCTGGAATTAGGCAGGGGGAGGATTGCTGACCCAGTAGTGTACTTCTTCATACTTCACATCAGCCTCGTTTGCCACTGATGGGCTTTTGGTAACTAGAGGAATCAGGAGATAATCTGAAATAATCCTAGCTGATGGGATCCTTCCGAGTAGATCAAGATATCAATAACAAAGAGGCATGATTTTGTTGTTGTAATACAGATGTTATTAATCCTATCGTAAGTCCGGCATTTTAAATTCATCAATGAGTATTTCTAGAAGAGAAGCAGAGCATTTGCTCTTTGGTAAATCTACACCAGAAGTCTAGAAATTACCCTTACAAAACTGTCAGATTTCTTAAATTTAAAATAGATTGTTAATTCCTGGAAGTGCCTTTGGAAGCAGTGTTTTATTATCATCCTGGCACTTCTTGCTCACGCTGGATGCTGTTCAAAACCACCTCGGCACCAGAGTTCTGGCCTTGCTGTAGCTTCACATCACCTGGCATCAGTAGCCTGGAAACCATCCTTTGAGATAAATTACTACGGCACCAAATAGTGGCATAAAACTGGACAATAAAATGTTTTCCTTTCAAGAAATACCTCTGATGCTGTGAAGCTTTGCTGTCCTCTCCTGCCAACTCCGCAGAAACTGTCCTTGCACAGTCTGCTCACAGCAGGCACCCTTGCAGAGCCTGCCCTCCAAAAAAAGGTGCTCAAGCATTACTGCAGCAGCACGGCCCCACGTGGGCCTTCCTCTCTCAGACTTACACGGGGTAGAAAGTACTTGCGGCTTAGTTTTTTGGAAGATCCATGAAAAGGTTTCTAGCCCAGCATTTCCCTTCCAGCTCACTGCCAGTAGGCACTTCGCTGCCAGAACATTGCACCCGCACCCAGCGCTTGGCTCATGTCACCCCCCACCCCCTGCACCAAGGGAAAGTCCTCTTAACGTTTCCAGTTTCCTACTCTGTTTTGGGCTGTTGGCAAGAAGCTGCCTGCTCATGTGTGCTGAGCTGTCTTGTCTGCAGTTCTGCATTCTTTGGCAAAACTAAGAACAAAAATCACAGGTTTGGTATCATAAGGAAATGAACAGACATAACCCAGGTTAAAGTCCATGAAGACAAAGAGCCCAGACATATGCAAGAGGGTTTGTCTCTGCTGAAACACCACTATTCTTAGTCCTTAGCAGCATTTCTCTGGGCTGGCTGGAAAGGCAGCTCTGCCTGCCCTGCCAGCGCCGAGGCTGGAGCCCGGTGTGCAGCCCCGCACACCCACCCACGCTGGCGTATGGTCCGTACAGCTGCTGCTGGCTACCAGGGCCAGTGTCTGGCGAAGATTATCTGCAACTGCAAAGCCTTTCTGTCAGCCCACCCACGCTGGCCAGAGCTGGCAATTACGTTGTTTATACAAAATACCTTTTGATTAATGGTTAGAGAAATAAAAGCTGTAGCATATGTTGCTCTCCGTATAAAATCATAAGTCTGTCAGGCTTACGGTGCATCTGGCCAGGAAGGGGGGGACAAAGATTTATTCTTCCTGTTATACCCTGTACCCCCCGCGTTTAAGTCTGAGCTCCCTCCATCATTTCACCTATTACATTCTCGACCAATTCGGCAAAGAAATCTAGGCATGGCCTCTGCAGCAAACCCCACCAGGGCATCAGAAAACATGAGGAAGCTGGGATGTGTTCACGCTGACAGACCAAGTGGTAAATCTTCAGTAGAGAAGCACAGCTGGGACACCTGCTGGCAGTGGCTGATGAGGATCTCTGGAAAGGCGTTGATTTCACTTGCTCCTAGGGAAACCGAGGAAGTGGTTTCCTTGCTTGTTTATGAAATTCTTGCTTTATATGTGGGACTCTGAACACTTGGTACACACAAGCATCGAAAGGCATTGTTGCCATCTCTGATTCATGGGGCTCTGCCATGCCAGTTGTGCTGGCAGCCAGAATCACACACTGACACCTGGTATTCACACACACTGACCTGGCAGCTCTGTCTGCCTGGAGAAAACAGACAGCAGCCCTCACCTCACTGTGTCCTGAGGGAAAGCTCTCTGTGGTGCCACCGCTGCTAAATCCACACCTCAGAGGGGGACCTGGCACTGCCCACTCATTCAAAAAGTCTTGGCCATCTTATTTTCAAGTCCCCTTTGAAGAGGTCTTGGGTTAATATTTCCAAGAGTACATCCAAATTAATATTTTCTAATTGCATCTGATTACTTATGAGGTACAAACAGCAGTGCTGGACATGTGACAGCACAACAAACCAAGACTTTTCCTAGGACCTGGTGGAGAGGGTGAAGTCACAGGTCCCAGTCCATCCATGTAAACCCAGCAAGATGGTTTTGTGTTCTCCCTTCTTTCAAAGAATGGGAGAAGCAGCACTCCCAGGGAGGCACAGCCAGTTACCACACCAACCCTAACAAGCAGACCAGCTTGAGGAAGAAATAGGGTCAGCTGCACAGGGGAGTGTCAGATCTGGGGAGAGATGACCACAAGTCTTCTTTTCCCCAGGTAAGACAGCTATGACAAAAGGGGAAGGCTCAGTGCAGGGAAGAGTGCAGGACCCAGGAGAGGAAGCTCAGTGCTTTGTCATTATTCACACTTTTTTCATGCACCTCTTTGCTGTGAATAGACTGTAATAACAATTTCTATGGCACCCTCAGAAGATGAGGATACTAAAGATACTTCTCCCTGAAAAGAGACTTGCATGCCCAAAAAATTCTGTTTCCCACCTCCCCCGCACTCCACCACCAAATAAATCAAGGGGATCTAATAAAAGGTATTATATCTCTCTGCAAATTTTATCTCAGTTATAAATAAGACATCGGGCCAGATTCTCAGCTGGCATATATTTTGGGTCACTGAATCGAAGCTCAGGAGAATTGCACTGATCTGGCCTTTTGTCTGTAATGCAGATTGATAGAGGGATGGGGCTCTAAAACAGTATCTGCAGCCAGACCACAATTTCAGGCACTTCCTTGCCAGTTCCTTGTGCCGGGGGCCATAGATCACAGAAAGTTACAATGCAGATCTGAGCAAAGTGCAAAAGTATGGACACCCCAAGCACGTTAATTTTTGAGCAAATCCTTACAATGAATAGAAGAAGCTCAAGAAGGAAAAAAAAGAAAGAGTACAATCTACTGGCATTAACAATTCAAACACAAAGTTAGGATCAGAATGATTCTGCTCATTCCCTAATGGAACACAACATTTATCAGCAAACCACTGGCAATCCAGCTTCAAGGCTCCACACGGCTGCATTTCTGCACAGAAGGAGTCCTGCTGAACTTCTCCACCTGGCAGAGCAGAAGAGCCAGCAAAAACAATGGGACAGGGGTGAAAACAAACAACAAATGAACACATATTCAAGCTGTTGAGTACACAGAATGAAGCAAAGCCCCAAAGCAAACCCTAACATGCTCCAGGGCACAGGATTGCTCTGCCAGGGCCCATTAATGCCGTGTAATTGTAACCCAGCACCCACAGAAAGAATTATGGTTTTCTATAAAACAACACGAAAACCTGCCTAAGCTCAGCAAACCACCAAAAGGTAAATCAGAGTAGCTAATAGAACTCAAGTGTTTTTTAAAAAGGGATGTAATATGGAGCAAGGAAAGCACCCCAAAATTTTGGAATGGTCAGTCTGGAAAAACTCATGGATAGTCCTTGATTAAGAGCCACTTATTATTATTATTACAGCTGCACAACTTTGGACCTGTGCTTTTGTATGGGAAGAGAAATATCTCACGACAGGAAATCTCCTCTTGGGGGCTGTGTGCCTTGTTGGCAGTGAGACCACAGTGTGGGAGAGACCAGGAGAACAAACCTAGAAGGGACTCTAGGTGAAACTGAAGGACTCCTCAGCAGAAGTGACATCCTCTGTCACTAGGGACAGGGGAACACAACAGGCTAGTTCTTCTTTCCAACTGAAGCCTTTCCCCAACTGTTTTCTATCATCATCCCTTCTGATGTGGCAGCCTTGCATCTTGTGGTTGCACCTCTAATTCTTCCCTCACCTCGTGATTAAAAGATGGCCCTGAACTGCAATGTTTGTATGAAGACTTTGAATGTCTTGGAGTTTGGGATCTTTGGAGCAGATCCTTCGGCTAAGTCTGTGAGAGAGATAAAGATACCTGTCAAAAGGGGAGCCAGTGAATTTCTGTTTATAGCAAACTGCCCTGTGTGGGCTCAATTCACATCAGAGTTTGTCAGGGACAGTTCATTACTCACAACTGGGCTAGGGGCCCGCCAAACATCTGAGGAGCTGCTGGCCCTTAGTAAGGCCATTAAGAAACAAACAGCAGTAATAAATACTGTTGTTATGCCTCCAGAAAGCCCAAAGGTTAAATGAACTGGGAATCTTCCTGTCTGACTAGAGTTCCTCCTGATCACAAGAGCCTCTGTAACAGGACTGACTGCAGAAGCTCACCAGCCACAGCTGGCACTTTTCTAGGGTACACTGGCATAAGCAGTGATCAGGCTGCTCAGTTTTTCCTATGAGAAGTTACAATTGCTATATGGTAGGCAAGTAATGGGAAAACAAAGATAAGGACTCTGAAAGGCATTTATTTTAAAAACCCAAACAAACAACAAAATCAAACAAAACAGCTTGCTAATTGTCTTTAAAACTTTTGTGTTAATATTAAGCACCTTAAACCGATTTCAGAACACTGAAATAACATTGGACTAATCTTTGACTTGCTGCAATAGCAAATGCTTTTCAAGACCAGAGAAGTCCATCAGCTCTAAGTAAATACTTCATTATCCAGTTGTTGTTCAACATCTTTTCCCTTAGCAATCAAACCTGCACCACCTGGCTTTAAGTGGGACTAAACTTTCTCTGAAGTCATAAGATGATCTTTGAGCTAGAATTAAAAAAAGATTTACTATATTTTCAGGCTGCTTTTGGCCAGCACTGGATTTATTTTAGGAGAGCGACTTGCTCATCCGTCGTGTCATGCCAGCATGGCTGGTAGGAGACAGCTGCAGCTTTATCAGTCAGGGATTAGCTTAGCCCAGTGCTTAGCCCCAGTGTGAGGGAATGGGCTTGCTTGCTCTGCCAGTGAGCCTTAAGACAGCTCCAATTGATAAAAAAGTTGGAGTTTTTCTAAAAGCAGCTCAGGAAGCAAACAGGCCAAACTACACAGTCATGTAGCACTTGCAAGAAAGGGCATACCTGAAAAAGGGACCAGAAATATCCACCTTAGTCCAGGGTGGTGAAATAGAAAATAGATAGATGCGTGTGAAGGAGGGGAATGACTGAGAGGCTCATATGCCACCCTGAACCCCCACTGTATGGACCCACAGGAGTGACCCAGAGCCCACCAGGCAGAACTCTACTTCAGACACTGCTCAATGCATTGGTTTGAAGTATGCTGGTGTATGTTGTGACTCTGGTGTGCATCATTTGTTTCTAAGGAAAGAAAAGCGGTCAAGAAAATAAGTAGCAGTAAGGCATAAGTATTGCCAGTCTTTTCACAATAGATTTGTATCGCATAACAGAGCTCATACCTTTTATGCTTGCTGAGCTTTGGTCAGCATTCTTCTCTGAAAGCAGTCATTTTGCATAGCAGTTAATCTCTGTCACACTCATGGCTGCTTAGATATTCTCAAATCTGAGTTTAAAAAGAATAAAATCCAGCTACCGATCTCCCATGGGTAGAAATATGTTAGGCAACTTTTTACACATTGTTCTACAAGCTAGTTTGCAGGTCTGAATTAAAATGAAAAAAAAAAAAAAAAAAGTTGGGAAAAAAATTATCCACCTCAGAAATGTCTTTTCATTGTGGAGCTATCCATGAAGTACATTTTGATCCCAAAGTTTCTTAGTCTCAGAGCTACCAATCTGTATTTAGCGGGGGATGAAAATCATAGCAGAAGTGCAGCACTGTGCCAAAAGTACTTCCCATCTGAGAAACCCATATGCAACCCAAACTGGTTGTTTCTGGCAGCACGGGCTTCACGACTTTGTCCAGAGAAAGGCAACAAAGCTGGAGAGAGCAAGTCCTGTGAGGAGCAGCTGAGGGAGCTGGGGTTCCTTACCCTGGAGGAGGCTCAGGGATGACCTTACCACTCTCTACAACTCCCTGGAAGGAGGGTGGAGCCAAGTGAGGGTCAGGCTCTTCTCCCAGGCAAACAATGACAAAACAAGAGGACATAGGCTTCAGCTGTGGGAGGTTTAGGCTGGAACTTAGGAAGAAATTCTTCACAGCAAGGGTGGTTAGATATTGGAATGGGCTGCCCAGGGAGGTGGTGGAGTCACGGTGGGTGGAGGTGTTTACGAAAGACTGGATGTGGCACTCGGTGCCATGGTGTAGTTGACAGGGTGATGTCTGGTCACGGGTTGGACTCGATCTCAGAGGTTTTTTCCAACCTAATTGATTCTGTAATTCTGTAAGACTGTGCAAGGTAGAGGTTTTGCTGATGTTCCCCAGTTTTCCTAGACATTTACACTTCCTGGGCAAACACTTAGAATACTTGAACACTTCAATGTCCCTGTGCTCGCTACAGCATTCGGCTCCATTCAGCTGGGCTCATGTGCTGACTTTGTGAGTGCCCCATCTCCCTGCAGACCTTATCCTCACAGGCACTGCCATCTCAGATGCATCTTTAAAAACAGAACTGCACAGTCCGAAATAGCCTAATTTCAGGCTTAGTTAGGTCCCCAAACTGCATATTCCAGTCCAAAATCTTGCCCAGTGTACCTTTCTATCATTTTTCTTCAGCTATCTCAAGGGATTTGCCAAATGTATACCAAAATTTCTTGGTCTTATAAGAGAATCAAGTATGTGTCACACTTAGAGATCAATATATTTAAATCAGTTTTGGTGAGCTTAAATTTGACATAATTGCCTTTCCTTCTTTTTTTTTTTTCATATGATCATTGGCATCTGTCTTAGCTTTTAATCTGTTTAAAACTTTATTGGCATAGCATATGAGGTAAGTAAATATTTTTTTCATGAGCCTATAAAACATTATTAGTTTATTTTTTCATCATGTCAGGTTGGATAAGTAACTCACGGTGTCTGTACATCTTCATGAGGATTTTATTATTTATTTTGATTTAGACTAAACTAAAACGAAGACCTGTGCCAAAGCCCTGAGCTTTTTTGACAGTCTTTAAAATATACAGTAATAAAATTGAATTAACAGGCTCCCTCAGTGATTTCCAGATGGCAATACACGGGTAACAGCAGAGAAACCACAAGAGTTTTAGTCCCCTCTGTTCTGCCCCAGCACCGCAGCAGACAAATCCTTCGCATCTCTCCCATTGCAAAGTACAAGGGCCTGAGGGCAGTGGCAATGGGGCAAGTAAGAACGGGATCCAGTCATCAAAATAATAACCTTGCCCATTCTCATGTCAGAGGGCAACGTGAGCTTTGTAGGCTGGTGCTGGACTTTGCAATTTTTGAGAAACAATAGCTCCAGAATAGATCGTTGAGCATTTTATCCACACAGAGAATTAATACAGATGATCTTCAGTCACGCGTCAGTTGTGTTGTAATTCATTCGGTAGTTTCCTTATACAGAGTTAATGTCTCTGTGTAAACTACCTCGATGTGAATTAAGAACACCACAAAGAACACAGTTTTACCCCAGATCTGAGGGGAGAAGAGCCTACATAGGTTCATTTTTCACCTGATGAATCCTGAGTGCTCCAGAGTAGACAGTTATGACTCGGGACACTTAATTATAAGTCTCATCTTTTGTCCAGTTGAAATAACCTAAACTATTTCTCTCCAGCTTTATAAACTGGTTGAAACAGATAAACTGCTTTCTTTGACTTTATTAAATGCCAAAAGAACCAACAACAGAGGAAAATGTTGTCTTGCATGGAAACATCTGCATGACCTTGCCTTTGTACACCCAGTCAATGTCCCTATCATCCAAAGAAGAATGATGCAATCTGCATAAGAAAATCAGAAGTGTGCAGTGTTATATCCACATTGAGCAAACCTGATCTGAGACCTTAAAATGCGTTGCTCCTGCCGTCTTTGCTAGCCAACTCTTCATAGGAATATGGCAATATTCAGTTGCAAAGAAGTGAAAAATTGATTTTTGTGCTTGAAAGCAACTCTTGTACCTATGAAAGAGGTGACTAACCTTGCCAGCCACCTGTGGATGGGCGCCACTATAGATGCAGAGTAGCCTTTTGGACTGATTGTGATGTGTGGACTTGATCCATTACAATTTAGTGTGTCCTCAAAAACAATGGTAATTATAGGGGCTTGGTAATTGCAGGACTGAGCCCACAGTCCTACAAATAAACGGGGTGGAGACAGAGAATAAGCAAATTAAGCAAACAGAGTTAAACACTTTTTCTGAAGTAATTTTTCTCTTCCACCCAGATGATTCCTCCTTTTGCATCCATGGCAAACACAACATCCTTGTAGGGTACGAGATGCATCCTGCCCACTTACACACCTGCTCCTCCCTGTCCCCTAGCCTTCCTCACAGAACACACCAGGAAATGCTCTTTTACAGGAATTACATTTTCCTCAATGCAAAGATAAGACAGTCAGAAGAATCCAGAAAGGAAATGAGGGTTCTCCCTCCTTGCCCCAGCAGGTCCTGAAGCAAGAGGGAAGACTTCACCTTCAGTGAAGTTAAGCAATACACATCGATGATATCAACAGGTAAAGCAATTCAATAGAATCCAAGTCACTCCTGCTACAATTGCTGTTGAAGTACAGAGAAACTGTGCTCTGGACACTATCATTATTTAACTGAGATTTGATTAACTAATATATAAACAGCCCCAGTGCCAGCAGACAGCATCCTTGCCCATGCAGTTGTGCCTTTTTTCCTCTTGCCCCTGTGCCAAGTGCAGAACACCTGGAGGGGGCTGGGCGGCCACCAATCTGCAGGACAGAGGTGGAGAGTCCACAGCTGAGGCAGCTGCCTCCTCTTGAGGGCTGGGGAGGCCTGGGAGCTGTGGAACACTCGGCTCAAGGCTTCCTTCCCTGGGGTAAAATAAGAAGACCGCTGGGCTACCCTGCCTTGTGCTGGTGCCAGGTGGTGGCAGACCAAGGAGCTGTAACGAGCTCTCTGTGGTTTCTTTTTTCCACTAAATTTCCCCTCCTTTCTCCATGGCATCCCAAAAGTGAAAGTCATCAAACACACAAGCCACCATCACAGTTGGAAAAACACTAGTGTGCAACTTCAGTAAATATAACTCAGTTGTACCAATAAAATTGAAAACAGAGAAATGACATAAAAAGAATGTACATTATTTTAAATTGCAATTTTTATATGTTCACTTTTATTGCCTTACTCTTTAAAATAAATCCAGGACCTGATTTACTTTAATAAAAGTTTAATTTCACATCTTGGTTTCAATTCTATACTCTTAATTTATTCTATGGCCAGCCTTCTGACAGGAAAAGAGCTAGAGCAGCTGGGGAGTTTTACAGGCAGGTTATACTCAAGTCACTGTAATATAGTGGTTAAAAGCAAATTCAATTGTAGCTTCCACTGTAGAGGAATGCTTTTGTCTTTCATTTTTTCATATGTATTGTTTTGAAGAAGTAGCAAATGGAAACGGAGCCATTTTTCACACCTGAAACTGTTAAACAAATGCATCGACATTTCACAGTCACGTCTCAAAGTCAACAGCAGTGGCAGACAAGAGCCCAAACCCAGAGTACATAATACACAAGTGACCCACAGCAGCGCCAGAGAAGCCTCCTGCTTTCAGAAGCCTCAGCATACCAAGCAAAATTTGAATTATGCTTCTTTTAACTGAAAATTGCCAAGTGATTTGAGAGCACAAAGGCAAATATCAATTACTCGCCTTGCTCCACAGCTGAGCAGTTGCTGACCTCAAGCTCATTCAACGCACATTAGCAAAGCCGTGTTGGCTGGATACATGTGGGCTGGCTGCTTACAAACAGGGGCAGAACGATTATCAGAAGTAACTAATACCCCTACACAGAAAGTGAAATTGCCTCTTTAAGCCATCGGAGACGCACAGCTCTCATATTTAAACGCTGCCTCAACACCTCTGAAACACACGCAGAAGCCAAGAGACGCCCGCGGACGCACCGATGCCCCTTGGCGGAGACTGGGCTCCGCACAGCCACACCCAGGGCTCCCGGTGCCCCCGGGGAGCGCCTGGCTCCCCCAGCCCTGGAACAAAGCGTCCCCCACTCCTCTGAGGGGCACCTCAGGCAGCTTCATTTTGGCCCGGGGAGGGGAGCCCTTGCTGCCCTGCCATCACCTCCGAGCCTCTTGGCCCACAGGGCTTCAGCAGGGCACCCTGCCCAGCCACGAGCAGCCCCACTCGGACCTCCATCCCCGACCCGCACTAGCCATCGGCTCCAAGCCCCCCTGTTACTATCAGCACGCAGCCATGGAGGCAAAGAAACTCACCAGCATCCTCGTAAGCATGTGCTGTTACCTGGAGGAGGAGGAGTGCCGGCCGGCCCCTGCCCGCTCAGGTGGGCAGCGCTGGCCGCAGCCGGCCCTCACACGGCCCAGAGCGGGCACAGCGCCCGGGCTCAGGCGAGGCATCGCCCCCTGCCCCGGGCCCGGCCCCAGGACACAGCTGAGACCTGTTACTGTCGTTGCGCACGGGGACAGATCGCTGGGAAGGGACCGAAAAGCCTTTGAAACGGCAGCCTTCAAGAAGCGATTTTTGACCTCTTTCTCCTTTGTTTAACCCTCCCCTGGCCATAGGAAGGGGCTGTCCCCCAGTGGCTGCCAGGACGGGGCAGGGGAGTGCATGTGTCCACACGTGCCATGAGACCGAGGTGGGTGAGATTTGCTTGGGCAGAGCTGGAAATCATGTGAAGGACAAAGCTGCCTCTCTCAGGACCACAATACACACAGCCAGAGCAAGAAAAGCATATTTGGAATAAAATGGCAGGAGTTTGCAGATGCAGAAAATGAGAACAGCCCTTGTGAGGCAGCTAAGCTCTCCGTGTGTCAAACACCCACACAGCCCAGTCTGGCAGGAGATCAGCAAACCTCTGCTGTCTCGGCATGTGGCTCCCCAGCCACCTTCCTGGAAAGTCAGCACACACAAATATCCTGTTTCTGAAGAGTTTATGTGCAAGCCATGAGCAAATCCCATCCTTCAGACTCACAGCAGAAGCACAACATCACGCTTATGACGTGAGATGCCAAGATTCAACACGGAACACACGGCTCTGCATGCAGGGGAGAAGAGATGCAAACACAACTGCTTCTGTCCACTAGTCCCCATGTTCATAAACCTGCTCAGCTCCCTCTCAGGGAATCTGCATTTTTAACTCCAATGGTGGCTAGTTATGCTCTGGCTGCTGATGGTCTTGCTCATTGCTACAGTGTCCCTGCAATTGCTAACTCATCACTGATGTGGCATTCACATTTGCTCCCTACCCAACCACTCACAGCTGGTTTAACTTTGCTCTGACTGGTCTACAGCTATCAGCACGTGATTTTAAACAAAAGAAAACTAAAGTGACCCTATTGCTCTTCTTTCCTCATTTTTTTGGAAGGGAGAATCAGCCTATGCTTTCTGTAACAGCAGCAGGGATAATTTTGTTTTTAGTAGTGTAAATCGTGCAGTGATAGAGGTGAGGAGGAAGGACACAAAATGCTGTAGTATGGCTGAGCAGGCAGCCCACAAAGGCTCAGCTATAAACACCTACTCGAGCCCAGATACGCACGGGAGTCTTACATGAGCTACTGAAAAGAACAGGAAATAACATTATGTTTTATTTGTGTCTGCAGAGCAGCACACAGCTCTACAAACGAAGAGATAGTGATTCCCTCTCATCAGCGGTAAAAAAGTACTAAATTGTAACCAAGGCAGCAGATTTGTTACCATCTGAAATTTATAATTTCTCTATAGCAACCAGGTCCCTTCTGCCTGGCTGTTGCTGCCAGATGTTCATTTCACTGTAACTTAGCCATACACACAAGACACTGGCTTGCGCTGCCCTTGCTCTGTTTTCCTCATTAGCAATTCTCTTTGCTTCCTGGTCATGATTTCGTTAGCAGTAAGTCATGCAACAGCCAGGTGAAGTTGTACAAAGAAGTTTTTATTAAGCGCGCTGGTGGGCTGTGCTGCCTGCCGAAGCTTTGCAGAGGGACAGCCTGTGTGTTGCAGGGTGTGACGCTAAACCTCTGCACTGCACAGGAGTAAGGACCTTCTTGAGAGGCTTTCTCCACCGCCCCTTGGGCAGCTGTCACTCATCTCCTCCGCCTAAAACAGTAAACCCTGCTCCCTCAGCCACATGCTGGGTAACAACAACGACAGACTCCACCCTTGTAAAGCTACAGCAACATCCTCCAGCATCTTTTCTCTTTGGCCTTGTCTCTCCCCAGTCCCTTTTCACAGCTTGTTTTTGTTCTCTGCAGACTGTTTTTAATGCTGTGCTTTAAAGGGATCCCACCTCTTGAGGAGAAGGCTATCAATTACAATCCGGAACTTTGAGACACTTCTGCACAAATAAACTGAGCTGCGATACCATTTCAAGGAAGCCAGTGGCTTCTATTCTTCATCTTCCTGCACTAGAATGTGCTAACCTGTAAAACTGAACACAACTGAGAATTTAGCATAACACAGTTACAAGCATGAACAGAGAAAGACAAAATCTTTTTTTTACTAAAATCTTAATTAAAAAAACTTCGAAGAACAGTGCAATTAAAAAAAACTTGAAAGAACAGTGTTGCCCTGTACTTCTAGAAGCAACAGTGCTAAGAAGGTAAATTTGCCTTGCGGCTTACCCCCTTATCAAAGTATTGCATTCAGCTCCCCCACATCTTGCTTTCTAACATTAGCTAGATTTACTTTCCTTAATAACCAGCTTTTATGGCCTCATCTCTAGATGTATTTACCCAGCTGCTATGTATTTGCTAGGTGAGCATGTGTGTCACTTCATGTTTCAGAAGGGCTTTTAAGCCTCGCCTCTGGGCAGTCAGGATTTCCTGCTCTGCGGCGGCAGGAACAGAGCGAGACAGGAAACAGTGCCGGCTGCTGCCACGGGCTGCGAGGGATCAGGTCAGCGGCTGGGTTTGTACCTTCTCGTTACTAGCACAGCCTCAGGACTCAGTCTAGTCAAGAACTGAACTTACCAAATTGCCCTTTTATGTTTTCAGTATTTGCCAAACTTAATTTGAGTACATAACATCAGTGATATTCCTTGTCTTTAAAATGCTTTGAATATCGTGTTGCTGAGCCAGCACTGGCTGATGCAATGGCAGTGCCGGATATCCACACGCTCAGTGTCCGTGTCACTCATGGGAATAGAGCCAAGCCCTTCCAGCAGCCTGAAATGGAAGCAGTTGTATCACGACCCTGTCTGGAGACCATCCATTTTATATTTTGCTATATAGAAGCATTATGGGATGTCAGCTACACTCAGACAAGCCACGTGATATTGACAGCAGAGTTGGGACAATCGTTTTACATTCTTCATAATTTAAAATTAAGAGTGTTAAAATACCATTTTTAAACAAAAAACATTTTTCACTTATTTCCTAATTTGATCTCAAGTTTTAGAAGCATCAGCTTAAACTTTACATGATCAAAGGCACATCACGGATTTTCGTCCATTGTCTTTTAGCACACACACAAATCCACTGCGGTGGTCAACACTTCTGTTTTCTCCTTTAGAAGGCTGCTATGATACTTTACAGTACTACAACAAATATATTAATGTAAAAGCCGCTATGATCCCCATTTGGGGGGGAGGCAATACTATGTACTACCACGAAGGTGGGAACAGGCAGAGTGCTACTCAGACAGGAATGTTATACTGGAAATTACGAACAGTCAATTGAAATTTAGATTTATTCTGAATCAAAATGAAAGATTCATAAAGTTTCCCATAAAAAGATCAATGCTTTGTTTTTCCAAAGTGCAAAAACAAATTCATAAATGAAACATTTCACAGCATTTCAGTAAAAGTACATATTATTGCAATTTGTACTGGTAAATAGTGCAAATAACAGTACGATTTAAAATATCTAGCCCCCATATTTTTGAAATGGAATCTTTAATTTCAAAGTAACAGCACAAGTATTTTTCAGAGATAGCACAGCAAACATCTTTGAACAGTATTTTTGACCACCTCTGCCCTTTGAGCAAAGCAGACCTTAAAGCTGACACTGAAAAAACCAGCCACCTGCCAATTCTGGTCTCCGTAGAGAGCCTGAGGAAAGACATCAATTTATGTTAAAGGTAATGTGGAATTCAAAGTCAGTGTTGGGACTATAAAACCATAAACAGTGAGCCTGTAGTATTTGCACAGCTGCGAGTTCAGATCCAACTTTTTATAAAATTTATGTATTTCAAACAAAGAGAATACTGATGGGGTCTGGCTGTCATCCTGAGACAAGTATATCATCATCTAAAACCTCCTTCAGACTGAGACTCACTGGATCCAAGTATAAATACTGCATTTTAATGCTGTTAATAGAAGGAAAACACAAATAAAATGCTTGATGACCAGGTCTTGTCGTTCCTGTGAGCAAGCACACAAAAATATTTGGATCATACTGAGAAATGGTCACAGTTCTGCAAGTTGAACCATGTCATTAGTTCTGTCCCTTGCATACTATGACTTTTGCAGGTTTTGTGAAAAGTGTTAAGACTGAATAACGGTGCTACCACAAGACAGCGCAACATTTCTTTAAAGCAATGTGTGATTTCAGCCGGTTTAGCTTAAAAGGCGCAAAGACTTTGTAGCAATGATGCAGATAACTGAGAAATACTGCTTCTGCTTACACGTGATGCATTGCTGCATGCAGAACTTTAACAGATTCCAGGACCCGTAACAAGGAGGTTTTACATGAGATGAGCACAGCAGCAGGAAATTATATACCTGTTCCAACAGCTTAACACAACAGGACTTTGAAATATGGGGAGGCTAAATAAGACAAGGTCTGCTTCTATATTATACTGAAAGAACTTTCAAACAGTAGCTCAACATGGTCCCTGTCCTGCCCTCACCAAAGAGGTAAAATTGGCCTGGTGTTCAGGTGTTGTTTTGCCCTTCCTTCCCTGAAATTCTCTCTTTCCTGTTTTGTTTCACATGGGACACAAAAGCGGAGCTGCTATTAGCATACATTTATAAATTCAATCTCTTCTCTCCCAGCAAGTGCCAAAGCTTTCCTAATAGTTTTCCTTAGGTAAGAGTTCATCACCAAATTAAAATGAAGCAGTATGACAAGTTAGTAGAATGTATTTGTCTCATTTCATCACAAAAAACACATACTGGTTTAGGCCGATTTTCTTTTTATTAATAATATAAGGTTCTGTAATCTCTTAACATTACAACTGAAGCTTTACAGTTAATCTCACACTAAAATGACAAACTGTTTGGCTTTATTCGCAGAAACTTAAATTACAACCTTGATAAACATACATTTCCAAGATTGAGAAGCAATTTGCGTTTTCCGGATTTCAGTGCTAATGTATCCCTGCCTTTGAAATTGGTTTCAGTTAATTGACATTGCTACGGAAGAACTATTTGGCCTGGCCTCTGTTCACAGCTGTAAGGCAAAGATGACATCTCTAACTTAACCAATATACTGTAAGTCAAATCAAGACATGTTTTTCTTTGACCGTAAGATTTAGATCCTGGATCAGCTTTTAACAGATTTGCTTCTTTTCCCTCCAAACTTTTATAAAGGTCTCTCTAATGTAAACATATTTTACAGTCAAGCCACAGTCACTCTCGGCACCTTTCCTCCTTCAAAGGGAGCAGAAGCAGTGTAATTGGAAGTCATTACAAGCTTAATTAAAACTGCTTGTAACTTATACATGGCCAAAATAGTCAAGCAAATGCAGAAGTTGTGTTATGCATCAGCACTTCTGATCTGCACGGATCAAACTCCATCTCTGAACAGGCTGCAGCTACAGGAAGTGAAGTCTGTAGAAAGAAAGTAGAGCGTACAGAAGGAAGAGTGGTGGAAGACTATAGTATTAAAGAAAGTAAGATTTCATTTAAATGGTGAATGATCTCTATCTAGGTCTTCTGAACTTGCATTACATTTTTTTCTATTTTCATCAGCAATTTAAATATGAAATTAAAGACAGTAATACATACACTTCAACTGCAGTTTTAACTAAGCTCTGACCAATTCATAAGATAGTGTTTAGGAAGACAGCAATATCCATTACATTTGTAGTTAATCTTTTCCTCAGAGCTATCCAGTGACAGTGCTTTGGGACCCTTGTAGCCTGTTATTTGACCTTCCCATAGGACAACTGACATACAGTAAAAATCTTTACTGCATTTTAAATCACTTCAGATGTCAGTGGCTATTTAAAGGTTAGAGAGTATAAGGAGTTTTTACCTGTGTACTTTGAATACAAAAAAGGATGAGGAAACCATAGCCAGAAAATTAAAAAATGGGAAGGATGTTGTACAGCTATGTTGTATACTTTAATCAAAATCTTAAGAGATCAGTATTACTAAGCTATGACTACTTGTTCTACTCTTTGTGCTGTCATTCTGCAAAAAAGCTTCACATGCTTTCCTTCAAAATTAATTCTTCATAGTTACGCAAACTTTCACGGAGGCACATAAACACCCTTCATATTTACCAGCTCCTAGAAAGGTCTCCACTGGGGAGTGACACAAGTCATCAGCAAGACGCCGCCAGCCGTGGCCACGGAGTCAGCAGCGTGTGGCTCAGGTGAGGAAGTGCCTGCACCACCTCATGCAGATTCACTCCACCGAGACACCTTTGTGTACTTAAGGAACACTTAACCACAGTGCCAAGGCTCAGTTTCCTAAAACAGACTGCGCCTACTGTTTTGGTTGCTGCTGAAATATGAACTCTGGGGACAAGAAAAAATAATAGATTTTTATACTGAAATGTTGTGAAATAAAGACCATTCAAAATAAATCCAGCTGCATTAAAAATATCACATGAAAATTCTGTCTTATGACCTGCAGATCATAAAGTTTAAATTACCTTGACAGCATGCAGTTTAAAGTCATGTTTTGAGTGTCCATGTTTTTCAATAATTTGAATTGTAGCATTGAAATTAATCTTAGAACAAGTTCAAAGTTGTCTGATATGCAGTATTTTTTCAAGCATTTTATACTCTTTTTGGTATATTACCAAAACTGAGAGCTAATTAGAGAGTATTCTAAAATAGTTTAAAAACAAAAATGCAATTTATCTTTTTCTCCTCATTAAGGGCACTACCAATACAAAAGGTGTCCAAACTGACACTACAGAGCTGTGAAGCAGTTGCCCAGAGACAGTGTCCTTAAAGGATAGTCTGTATTTTTTCTATCTTATGCATATACATTATCAAAAAGTTGGATAATTTGCTTTAAGAAAGAACCCACCTTAAAAATGGATCATGAGTATTGACAAATACTTCGTTTATTTTACTGATTAAGATTCAAGTTTCAATGTAAAAATGCTTACTCTCACATGATACTGATCAAGAAAATATTTCATTTTCATAAAGTTCAATGGACAATTAAAATTGTGGCTACTTGTGAAGTAAATAAATGATTCATAAAGGCCATAGGAAACTGTACAAAACTTAAATGGGAAATCTCACTTCCAGGATGACAGTAGGTTGTCCATTTAAGTGTTTTATTAAACTGTTGTGACTGTTTCAAAAGACAGTGCTGGGCAGTTTCATTTGAATAACTGAAAAAGATATTTTGCATCTGTGCAAAACAAACACAATGGGAACAAAACCCATACACACTAGGACTGAAGTACAGATGAACACAAAATTTTGTTACAAACCGGTTTTCAACATACAGTGAGAAACGTCCATTGTACAAAACTTAGTGACTGACCTACAGTTAATTTAAGATTATCCCAGCAATGCAAATACAACTCAGAACAGCTCAATTGTGTAAGATTTTCCAGTAGTACTACAGTGAGAGACTACTGAATTTTTAGTAGTTTGACTTACACTGTGTCTTTTTGATTAAAGCCTGCATTTGTACTCTAAGTATTTGCTGGTTACAAGTCTGTTACATAATCCAGTACAGGGAGGTGTTCTCTCATCTGTCTCTTTGCAGCTTTCCTTTAGCAAGAGGCTGGGCTGAGCAGCTGCTTCTGTAGAAAACACTGTTGTCAGTCTTTATCCTCCTGGTGGGGGATGCTTTAAGTAAGAAACATCTGGCAGTATCCAGCACTGCAAATACTGTCAGCTGTGCTGCCTAGCTGAACTTGGAAACCCAAATTTGCATTTCCTGGTTGGTACTTTGTGCCCAGTAGGTTGGAACATTGTTAAGTAAAAGTCCATAAACGTTAACAGTGATGTTTACACTTTATTGGGGGAAGGGGGAAGGAGTAGCAAAAATCAATGTAAGTTACTAGTTTTTAAAGTTTAGTCTATGTTATATTTGATTACTGGGATATCAATACAATGAAAGTGGAGGAATTTCAACAGTAATTTTTAATTTTTAGTACATCATTTGTGCAGGGCTTTATAAAAGATTTTTGTTTCCAAAGATGTTATTGGGGTCCACATATTCTTTAACAGATCTCAGCATTCCCAAGCCAACATCAGAGATGCTCTCCTTCATCCAGCGCTTCCGCAATTTGCCTACTGGAAAAACAAAAACAAAGTGTTTCAATATATGGCAGGATTCTAGGAGCCAATCAATCTTGTGACCATGAATGAATAAACACTGTGTGATAAATGCTTTTATTCAAAAATGAGAAATGTTTTGCTTTATTTGATTTATTGAGCCCACCAGACTATCAAGCTCATTAAGCTCAGCATACTCCCAGAGGAAGACTGTGTTCCACACTGTCTACTTTCTTTAGAAACTATGAAATTTAGATGAAGCTTAGGCTGAAATCACGTGTTGTATTAAGACAAGGAATCAGTAATAAGTTTTAAAAAGCCACAAACTAATTTTAAGTAGGAAACTGTAGAGGAGATTACTAAAAAGCAGAACCCTACATTTCTGGATTACTTTAAAGTGAAAACATAATTCAATAATCAAGCTTAAACCAGTATTGGTTTAAATAGCAAAAAAAAATGTTTTCTATGAAGAAGGCTTAATATTTCCCTCAAAAACTTCTATTCTGGCTGGTAATTGCTCAATACCATTACACAAGAGCTTTGTTTCCCATGTAAAAATGGCTAGTCACAACATATACCAAATACAAACAAAGCTGAAACAATCTTTAAGAACTCATTTCACTAAATTCTCACAATAGTCCTGTTAAATGGCCAAGTGTTCACATGCTAATTAACCAAATCATCAACTCTGACTAACAGATCATTCAAAACTGAGGACATTTTTTCCATTAAACACATAGCTCTAGCATTTAACTTGTCAGCCTGAAACACAATCCATTTGTCAGTATGGTAAGACATAGTAAAGGTTTGAGAGACAGAAGCTTTAAGAGTATCTGAAGCTAAATTCAAGCCATCTTTTGTGCCCTGTTTCAGGGTAACTATCAAACTGTCATCAGAATAATAAATTACAGGGACACCTCTGGAGAACAGAGTATATTTGTTTATACCTTAAGGAATACGAGCCAGTCACAATGCCAACAGAAAAGGCAAATAATGTGAGACAGAATGAAATTTGCAGTTTGCTAGAAAATGACTATTAGCAGCACGTGTGTCAAGATCAAAGATCACAACTGAAGGACAAAAGAATTTGTCATGTGGTAGGAGCTGTGGCTGTATTTTGCAGCCCCAGCTCAAGAAAGAATCCCCATCTGTGAATATACTATCACTACAATGTGACTGTCTGAGCAAGCTGATGTGGTTTAATTTTATCTGTTAAAACTTTAATACTACTACAAAACACCTGAACCATGGATGTGGCTTGACCATCCCCTCAAGTCACTCACACTGGCTCTTACACAAGCAGCTGAAGAACAGTCATTACTATTCTCAACTGTTATCTGTAATATAATTTCAGTGAATGTGTTCTGTGGTTATGGATGTAATTGTCCTGAAAAGACTGCAAACAACTGCTCCAACAAGATGGAGCACATTAGAATCACAGCAGGATGCCCAACAGCTAGCATGCCTGCCTCTTTTACACCTCCAGTAATAATGCAATTCCCACAAGGAACTGAACTACTGTCTGAGCAGCACCAAACAGTCGTTGCATATTTAATGAAGTCGCTCACCAAGTGCTGGAAAACAGAAGGTGCTTGGAGTGCATCATTAGTTCTGTCAAAGTGATAATTTACACATCTATCTTGTCAAATTTTCTATGGTTTATACTTTTGCAATAATAAATCTAACATACCACTGATTAGTGAACTGGAAAGAAAAAAAGCTGTGCTACAGTTACCAGCAGTCCTTCACAAACATGCTCAACAAAAAGATTTTAACCCCTTGATAACAGCAAAGTTGATCCCCTGCTCCTACTGTTCATGTCAATAAGATATACATGGAGTTTTGAACTACTCAAGTTTTCACATTAGAGTTAAAAAGCTGTTAAGTAATCTATCCGAATTCTAAGCTGGTCCATCAGATAAAAGGAAAATAGACCTAGTGAAGGAAAGGCTCTGTGAAAATGAGAGCAGCACTTAGAAAAGTCATTTATATATTGTTTCACCTCAGGTTAGTGCTGTGCTATATATCTGCTGGTCCTTCTCCTCCACAGGAGGTGCAAAGGACACCTTTGCACTCAAGGAAGCCATAACTTCCCTAGCAATAAGGTCTCAGTTAAGCCTGATCTTATCACAGACTACAGAAAACCAACTTACCATTGCTAGCCTAGAGCAAGTAGACTTTTCAGTTTTAGCTCTACATGATGGCATTCATCTAGAACTGACAGGAGACAGTGCACAGAACCAGAAGTGATACAAGCATCTACCACTTACAGGCTTTCAGCACAGTATACTTTTCTCAACTGAAAACTGAGATCAGAATCACCTGATTCTCTATGCTACATTGTAACATCATTAACAATCAATTTGTAGTAGCTTAGCACAGGAAGTCCACTCAGCTGTACACACCATCACATGCACAATCCTTGTGCCCCAACTGGAAACAAACACAGCCTGTCCTTGCATCTTCTTCCTCTGAAGACACTTAATCTTGCATCTGAAGGGAGGATGTCAAGAGGATGGAGCCAGGTTCTGCTTGTTGGTGCCAAGCAAAAGGACGAGAGGCAATGGGCACAGGAAGCTCCATCTAAGCACAAGGAAGAGTTTCTTTACTGTGCAGGTGCACAAGCACTGGAACAGATTGCCCACAGAAGGTGTGGAGTCTCTCTCACTGGAGATATTCAAGAAACTTCTGGACACAACCCTGTGCAATGGTGCTCTAGGATGGCCCTGTTTGAGCAGGGAAACTGGATGAGATGACCCATTGTGGCCCCTTGCAACCTTACCCATTCTGTGATTCAGTGATCTTATTTATCCAAGATGAGAGACAAGAGAATTAGTTTTCAAATTTTACAGGTGGCAAGTGGCCTGTTCCTGAGGTGTGCTGAGCAGTCTAATAATGCCTTAAAACATTCACTGCTAGGAAGCCAGAAACCTCCAATCTGAACCCCAGCCTATTACACTGAGTACAAACCCCACAGCATGGCAGGGAGCCTACTTCACACAAGGTACTTCAGATCAGAAAGCCAAGGAGCTTGTTCAGTAGCAACTCCAAAGACAGCCCAATACCAACTTTATTTTTAGGTTTTTATCTATCATTCTAGTCCATATATGAATGAGAAATACATGAATTGTCTAAGTAACTTTTCCCCAGCTCTGACACATGCTGCTCCATGCTGGTTTCCTTTGAAAAGTTGTTCATCTTTCCATTGCCCTTTTTTACTTGCTCATCTTTGAAAATGATGAGCATCTGGATGGCTACAAAAAGTCTGGCTGCTAAAAATGGAGTGAGCAAACAGCAGGCAGCAATTGATTTTCTCACTTTTGGAATATGAACTACCAGGGCACACATGAACAGTCTTGTAAGGAAAGTTTTCACATAGCTGATTGATGCCAGGAATTACTCTATACCCCTGCAGAACAGATTTATAGCACTGTGTGGTCCCAGTGGAAATAGGTTCTGGTGGCACTGCACATGGCTCAGGACTTCCTCTGCTCCATCCCTTTCAATTTGAAGAGTCAGTTACTGCCTAACAATAGTTTTGCAAAAGGAGCAGCAGTGACAGGTCCTAAGAAGGATGAGGCTCATCCAGCTGTTGCATGCTCTTCGTGAAGCTAGCTGTCCCTCCAGAAAGCAGCTCTCTGCCCTTATAAACTGCTTAACATGCTATTACTCTTCCAGGGAGAACTCTGCAATACTGAGAAAGGTCAGTGCAGTAATGTAAAACATGGCAGCACTGGAGTGTATTGGGCCAGTGTACACCAAGTCTACTACATAATTAACACTTACTGCCACCATAACACTTTGCATATTTCTACTTGGTATCTTAACAGCTTAAATACTTTCAAGTTCTGTGTTGATGAATCAGGAGGTCCTTTCCTTTTTTAGTTTTTTTCAAAAGGCACTGAAGATGACTATTCTATTAAGACTTTCAACAGACCAAGGAGGAAAATACAACTGTGTTACTGTATTATTTCACATGTGGTTACTCCATGTCTAACAACAGACACTATTTCAACTCACTCTAACGAGTAGAGCAAGTTCTAGTATGCTTAACCAAAAGGTAGAAGATATTTTTGCTGTGTAGAAGAGAAAAGAATGTGTTCAACTCCCCCTCATAAAAGAACTTTATAATTTCAGATTTTGTAGTTTGTCTGGGTTAATTACTGCAGTGTATAGCTTACGCCACAGCCTCTTAATGCAGAAGAATTACAATGTCAAACATGTAATTGAATACAAATAAGGTGTAAGGTTTGTTTTTTCCTTTGTTTTGTTTTGGGGGTTTTGCTTGGGTTTTTAGTGTTGTGGGATTTTTTTATTTTTTGTTTTCCTATATAAACTGCCATTGATACTATAGCTAAACCTGTGCAGCCTGGGCTACCTGGTTAACCTTTATTCTAGCCAGTTGTCTGGAAAGTAGAAGAAAATTGGTTCTATTATGTTAAGTGGCTAAATGGGGCTATTTTCCTCAACCTCACAATCCGGTAATTGTTTCCGTAAGCAACTAGTTGTAGTTAAAACAGTCTCGGAAAGGGAAGCAATGTATCATTACTTTTTACACTGTTCTTTAGTTTTACATAGGTCCTTAGCTTGGTAACGTGAAAGGGATCAGGTACAAATGCAACCTTCTCCCTCTCTGATGCTGCACCCCAACAGGGTTACAGATGTATTTATATACCAGTCATACCTACTGATACTCCCTTAGCACATGTTATTTCATGCATACAAAAGAGGGCATGTTTTATGAAAAAGAAATTCAAGAATGAAAGGTGTGACACATCATACAGGTGTAAGGCTTGCCATAAATGATTAAAGTAATTATTTATCTGAACTTAAACTTGTATCTACAAGAAATTGTCACTCCTAATGCTGCTTTTTCAATGCTAAGTTTCTAAACACTATCTATGGCTCTCTAGAGACCTTACTTCTCTTACAACTCTCAAATCTAAAGATACCCAGTGCCCAGAAAAGCAGAAGGATCAAAGCTGTACTTGAAGATGTGCAATATCCCTTTGTGAGCGTCGGACACAGTCAAAGCAGGGTGACAACTACAATGGGGGCATGGGGGGAAGGCAGTTGTATCCACAGTAAAGCCCTTCTGAAGCTACTCTTCTCTTCCTGAAGTTAAAAGCACCATGATTTCAGTTCTCACAGTGGACTGCAGCTGTGTACCTACCTGCAGTTGGTACTTCCACAGATGTAAAGTAATTTCTACATTTACACAACTCAAACTGTTGTACGCGACCATTTCTTCACTCAAGGAGTATACGAAGATTGACTTAAGCAGGCTTTGTACTTCCTATAGCCTCAAGTCCCAGACTACATCTGTTTTCTTTGATACACAAACCCAGAGTTAAAATAGCTCCATTTATCACAGTGTGATTGTAGGCAGACAAATCAGCCTGTCTGTTTCCAGATAGTGAAAACAACTGTTATTAATCACAATTACAAGACAAACACCAACGGAAATTGCACCAGTATTTTCTTTTACCCCACACGATAGACCAGTCAGTGCTAAGACTGACAAGGCCTGAAGGTCACGAAATAAAACTGACAGTATTAGGCTAATTTTCAGCAGCACATCTACTAAGCACTGGAAAAAATTAATCTTGAATATTGAACACAATGAACTGCCAGACAAAACCACTCCAAGTGGAAAATATGTATCAGTATCAGAGGCAGTCATGCATACAACAGGAGCATGCGAAGTCAAACAGAAACCCAGTTTCCAATAGCTGTGGAGTCACAAAGTTCAAGTGTGCAAGGGTTTGAAAATGCAATATAATTTTTTTTTTTCTTGTTCAACACATGCGGTAAGCAAGGTTTTATATGGTGAGGGCAAATACATCCAAATGTGTGACAAGCTCCAGCTGCATGTGAGTTAATGGATGAAATGCTTGCTAGTCACAGTAAAACAAAGATGCCACAGCAGGGAAAGCACAAGAGTACGTCAAGGGGGTAATTCCACATCCAATGTGTGAGAATTGACAGGTCCACTACACCACCATATTAAAGATTTAATCAGAGGACCAATACAAGCATATCAAACAAAAATTACTGAAACCTTTTCACTCATGTTATTACCTACATATCCTTCAATATCATGATACTGCTAAAGCAGAGTCCATTTCAGTTTCCATCACAAAGCAAGATTCCTGAAAACAGCCCTAGCTAAAATTTTCAAGTCTACGAAGTCACTGACATGTTTTAAAGCACAGCTTCTGCCCTTTAGTTTTTTCCCCCCACACAGAGCTTTTAGAATTACAAAGTTTTTCTCTAGTTTTAAACCATTACACTTCTTCTTTGCTCTTTTATCTGTGACTAGGCAATGCTCCAAGAGAGCAGAGAGAAGAAATGCATTAAGATAACCAGTTTCAAGAAGGTAGTTGCACAAATCACACTGACTTCACAACAAGTCTTCCTGACACTCAAGGTTACAGCATTAGATAGGACGCATGCCATCAAATTAGGCTATCCACGTATGTGGGAAAAGCATATGTAAAGCATCAGGTGTAGGCAGTATTGCTTATACTTGACATTGGTTCTTAATATTAAAGCACAAAATACCTTGCGAAGATGCTAGTAACACAGGACAAGCAATCCCCAAACTCCAAGAGAGGAAACTAGGTAACTACAACTTACCAGACAGCAGGCCAGTAATGTCAACACTTACATAACATCAATTATGGAACAAATGGTAGATTGCAACACAGTCCAGTTTAAAGTCCCTGGCTCTTTTATTCAGACACTTTGCCTAAGTGCTCTGGAATTTGGGCTAACAGCATTCACAAAGCCACAAGGGACACAAAACTGTCTTAAAACTGTGAAACTCTCATTTGAAGTCTTTGTAACTGGATAGATATCCGCACAAGGATCAGTAAAAGTTGTTTAAGACAAGCTGATCAAACTGGAAAAAGAGTGAGAAGTTTCTAGATAAAACACCAGGAGATCTCCTTCCCCCTCGACCCTCCCCCAGTAATTTCAGTTAATGCCATGAAATATTCTTCACAGTTCCACTACAAACTGTTTTACATACTCATGAATATTCAGCAGTATCAAAGAGACTAATATTAGACTGAGAACATTACCTCCATGGTGATGTGAAAGACTTCCTCCATTGGCAAGTATTTCTTCTCTAGCAGCCCTCTAAATTTGAAAGATATGGTATTTATTCAACAGCAAAGGCACAAGATTTTTGGATTTCATGAAATGCTTGCTATTGCACTCATACACACAAGTGTATGAAAAGTTTCTGAAGTAATTAGGGTCCACTATATAGGGAAACATTACAGTTCAAGCCTGCAGATAAAGGTAAGTAAGAGTCTTCTAAATAAACATTAGCAAAGCCAAGACATTTCAAATGGCATCTCTTGTAACAAATGTATTACTCCAGAATAGAATGTTCCGGATCACTTTTCCCTTGCCAAAACTTAAATAGTCCAGTGGCTGGGATGCTCATTTGGAAGATGATTAAGTCTCAATAAAGAAGTCTGAAAACAAGCTTGTCACAGTGATTCAAGATCCTTATTCAGATCAGAGTTCAACCCAGATCTCCAAGATCCCAGTTGAGGCAGTGAGGTACTTCACAACTGACAACCCTTTCATGGGTGCAGTTTGTGTCAGAAACCAAAATTTACTTTTTTATTTTAATGTTCAAGTTGTAGAATCTTCTTTGCCATTCACCTCTGAATAGTTAGAGAGTTTAGAAAGTGTAACAATGACAGCTTCTCAAAGCCCAAGCACTATTGTTTTTTTTCAAAAGAGTGTGCTTTTCTAAGAATAACATATATAACTGTACCTATGCAGTTAAGAGATTTGTTCAGTCTGCTATAGAGTGCATATACTTGGTCAGCAAACTCGCTTTGTTAGGTTAAATTTAGTCACTGCAATGGAAGACGTGCATCCAGGCTATCACACTAAGTAATTCCAATAAAAGTAATATCTAGGTATAAGTAAAGCTTCATTATAAATTAACACTCAAGTATTGTATTCTTTAGTGCCCTACATGCAACAGCATGGAAACCTCTGAACTTGTAGATAAAACCCTGCATCTGATTGACAAACTCAAGAGAAACTTCTAAAGAATAGGCATGAGAAGAATGATATCCTAGTTATAAATTCAGTTTCTCCACGGTCCTATTAGCAATTTTCTGGTGCTGCAATTTGAGCAAAGGAACCAAAAGGTAGGACAAAAAGCAGTTTGGCCATAGTCCTTCTAAGAATTACATCGTCAAGGTAACAAGGGTATTAGTTTCCCCTAACTAGGTAAGTATAGTGTTTCATTAGCCAAAGAGTTACGGCAGAATTATTGCACAGCTTCTTGGCCAATGCTGAAGCAGCTTACAACCGGCCTAACAGACTGGACTTAGACCAGTGCTTAGCTGGGCCGAACAGAAATAGCAGGAGACACTCCCATTCCTTATTCTCCACATGCAGCACTATTAATAAAGTATGAACTCGATAGTTTTACCATGCATTTTACAGACTGAGTATTAAGCAGAAGAAGTAGCTTTGTAAATAATGGAACTAAGGAAGACTAGTTTCCCATGGATTTGGGGTTTAAGGTTTGAAGCTTCTGCCATCCAAGAAACTACAGCTCAAGCTCTTCTATACTTCAGTCAGAACCATTGATTTACTGATACCTAAAACAGTCACCTGGTAGTCTTTTCTCTACTTCATGAACTACTGACATGTACCTCTTGTTACTGATAATGATTGAAGCTTTACAAACAGACTTTTGAGATTTTTCCTGCAAAATTCAGTAGGCCTGGCCAATAGATTCAGAATATAATAGAGGTCATCAGCTTTTCCCCCTTTAACTATTGTTCCTTTATACATTACCTCAATTTGTTCATAGACATGAATAGGATCACTAATTCCTCTGTAGTTAAAGGCAAAGTAGAAGTAGACACATGCACCTGCATCATAGGTCTGTGTCACCCTGTTGAAGAGAACTGCATTACAAACAAAGCTTTATGATATTAAGCCAACCACTATGGGACATTATAAAATTCATAAGATTACTTCTTATCTTATTCAAAGGGATAGCATCTTTTTTTATAATATATTTTTTCCTTTTCGCTCATAATCCATGAGCAACTCAATGCTATGACTTTGAAAGCTGAAGCTCTTAAGTCATTACACTTGATTCTTGTCCATGTAAGCAAGAGTTTAAAGCCTAAGCAAGTGCTACTAATCCCTTGAATTCCCCACTCTTAGATGTAATCCACTTGCAGGTTCAAGAGGAAGGTCAAGGCTACTAGTATTTGTAATATCATCACTAGATCTCTTACTAAACAAGGATTCAAGAAAAACTATTTAGATTATTGCATGGCTTACCTACAGGTGGAAAGAGGAGCAAACTGAACACCCTTTTCTTTGCATTCTCGCACTATTCTTTCCTTTACATTTCTACAAAGGTCCAAAACCCTGCAACAGAAAACATGTTAAAATATAAAATTTTAGTATGTGATTTTATACAATTTCTAAAAAAAAGAACTTCAGCAACCTTTATAAAAGCATAATCTAATAGAGCGTAAGAGTACCTTCTAAAATCAGTGTTAACTAGCTTAGACTTTGTTCTAAGAACAGTTCTCATCGAGATTCCACTGCTTTTTCTGCACTTCTCCTGAACAGTAAGCTTACTCTGAAACAGAGAACCTAAAAGCTCTTTTTCAGAAGGAAGAGGTGTCAAAAGTGTTAAAAAAATAAGGAGGTTATCTACTTCTGTTTGTCTTTACTTTCTTAGCAAAACAGCCTCAATGTTTTGGCAAAGTAGTTAACAAATACAGGAGAAAGCTTGAGAACTCAAAGGTCTGGCAAACTCTACTAACACCATACCTTTGTTTTGCTGCAACACCAAAACTGGAGATCCTTCAGCTGTGCACTACTCTGCCAGCTTGAAACGCTATAATTCTAATGTGGCAATGAATTGTTAAGACCTTGTCATAAGCCATACTTGTTATGCTTTTTTTTTTTTTTAATCTTCTAGGACAGACCCAGGTGCAAACAAAGTGCTAGAGCAACCAAAAGAAATCACTGTTTTTCAAATGACCATTTCTTCAGTTATACAATCTCCCACAAAGGTCTGCAGTACTATAATTCAGATTAAGATGTTTTATAGAGATTAAAGCTACATTAAAGATTCACAGAACACAAAAGAATTTAACCATTTAGTGAATAAGAAAGTCAGCTAAATATTTTATTCAAATATCTGCTACCTGTCAAGAACAAGTTAATCAGTTTATGGAAAGTTACATGGTTCTAACCAGTCAAAGCAGAAAAAAGTTTTCAAAGCATTTGCTTTGGTGAGGACGATTTTAAATACTTTCTTAAGTTCTTAAGTAAAAATTAATTGTCTTCTGAAATGAGGGAGAGGCAAAACAAACTGGTGACTTAGCAGTCAGCAGGCTTCAAAATCTATAAAGTTGAAGTAAAATAAAGAGCACTTTTGCTTTAAAATTGTTCTCAAATTTCTTCTACACACTTAGGATACTTCGCCAGTTTTCAAACAGGGGCTGGAATTTACCATTGCCTCTAAATTCAATAGCAAGGGTATAGGCTTGCCAGCTTCATCAGACTTTGCACTGAATGCTGCAAAGCTTTGATTCAAATCACCTTAGATTCTACTTAAAGAGATTTCTGGCTTACCAAATGGACAAGAGCATCCAAAATGATTTTGTATATTAAACTCTGTTGTGGTCAAATGTTTCTCAACCATAGCTAACAGATAAAACAATCTTAGAAAAAAGATCTTAATCTTGGGCAAAAGCTACCTTTTCAGTTTTCATTTCCCTACATTACTGGAAAAAGAAAAAAACTCATTTAAATATACTCATTTTTCTTCATCTTCACTACAGACTCATCTGCTGATCCCACACACGTGGCTGCTCATCCCCCAACATAGTTATTGTCACCAATTACCTGCCTCCTAAACAGAGCAATTTCAAGTCCTAAATTTGTTACAGTAAGCTAACTTAGGAAGAAATATTACTGAATGCTTGATACATTGCATTTACAAAATCCTGATATGTGATTTATCAGCAACTTTAGCAAACTGCAAGACCGCTGCAAGACTTGAGGTATGTCAGGCTGCACCTAATACACAATAGGCCTAAATTAAGCATCCCCATGAGCAAACACAAGTTAGGAATAATTCTAATGAAATAAAGTTTTAAAAAACTATAAAGAGTAATCAGAGTTTACCTATCCCAAGGAACAGATGTCTCAAATGATTCTCCTATTACATAATAATCCAGGCCCAGGTCCTAATAAAAAGAGTAAGGAAATTATCAGTAACATTCAGCATCAGCATCTGGGATTCCAGTGTATGCTACACAGCTTACAGCTGAACAACTTTTTGGTTTGCAGGAGAAAAACAGAAATTCTAATTTAGCAAAAACACCCATATGTCCCAGTGACGTAAGTTTATTATTATGGAAATAGGGAAGCTCTTAAAAGATGAAGATGACAAACATTTTGATGTCATGGCTACAGTGAGACAACTTGTCAGGCTGTCAGTACATCTACACTAATCAAATATTTGTATCACTGTAGTATCAAGCCAAGAGCTTCACTGTGCTAATCAGTATAATACCTAGCAGAAATATTTTTTTGCAATGTAGTCACTGCCTAGATAGAAAAAAGACAAACATCTTCCCATCTTACACACAGCCTGCTGAAATAAGGGGAGATTCAGTGATTTGTCCCCAACAAATCAAGCACGCAGGATGTGCATATTGTTCTGAAAAATAAAAAAATCTCAAACAGTAAGACTAAAATTCGTAAGAACAGCTGCAGCAGTTTAGACTAAAAGTCCGTTATGTTGGAATTCTGATTTAAACCACACTCATAAGCAGATCTCCAAAGAAGAGTAAAAAGGCAAGTAAAGACATGAGTATTTCAAGAACACTCCAAGCCTCTGATTTCATTCAACCTGTGGATTCTACTATCTAATTTTCCCTACCCTTTATAAGAAGCTATTTACTTAACAAAAATATAAATAACATCTATATGGTATTTTGCAGATGAAATTCCATGAATAATCACTGCTCAGAAATGGAAGAGATACAGCCTCTGGGAGAAGTCTGAGATATCATCCAAGGCAGCCTGCATTCAGATTTCAGAGAAAGCATCTTCAAAGAAACACCTCTATGTTTTGTTACATTAATTAACAGAAGTTCCAGCAGACAGACAAAAGCTGACCTACCCGAAGGTAAGCGATGACAAATGTCAGCATGTATCCTCTCTGTCCATTATCTTCTCCTGCTGCCAAGCCACTGCAATTTACAAGAATTTAATTAATTTCTCACCAAATTAGTCACCAGGTCACAAAAATATTTCTAAAATAACTTTGAGTATTATACATATGTGCAAGTTTAGCTGCCTAAGCTGTGTCAAAATAGTTGTTAATAGTAAGGTCTCTTCACTAGAAATCAGAAGTTACTTCAGACCAGACCTTTACTCATTTCTCTCTTCATTCCATAACCTGGAGATGAATTTAACAAAATATTTGATGTGATCTTAAAATAACAATCTTCAAAATTCACAAAAGAGTGGAGAAACACAAGTAGACACAGTATATCCTGGATATTAATTTACAGCAACATGGATAACTACATTTCTAAGCACGTTGAATTTGTGTACTTGTATGCTCACAGGTCATGGGACCACAAGACTTGAGATCCCCAAAGCATAAGAGATCTGAATGACTTTTAAAAAGACACAAAAGCCATAGCACTAAAGAAAAAGGAAGCCTTACTTTCACTAGTCTATCAAGGATCATTATGAAAGCATTTGTTTTTAACTATTGGTTTCTAAGAATAAGAAAGTGCTATGCATCTGGAATCAGTCTTCCTAGAAGCTTCCATAGATCTGAGAGAGGGGGGGATGTATGTGGGTGTGAAATCAGACACCCTGAACAAGCATAGAATTAAAGTATTTTATACTATAAAACCATTAAATGATTTAGCATTTTAAACCAGGTTAAACTATTAAAGACTTCACTAATAGCCTTAATAAAGCAGCATAGACAGCACCATCTTCTAACGGATCTAACACAGACAAGTTTCACCATCATCTTCAAATACCAAAATACAAAAGGATTCACAGTTGAAATAACAGAATGAAAGCACAATAAAAGCACAAATTTCAGAAAATATAGCCTTGAAATGGATAAAACAACACTTATATGTATATTTGAATAGCTGAGACTAGTATTAGCAATAACAGTACACTCCTGCCAAATCACAGTTTTAATGATGGTTTTCATCAATCACGCTTAATCAAGGCAGAAGGAAAGAAACTACCTGGTCATTACTCAGCCTGCCACTTCAGTGAGTGTTTTCTGTCCCTTTGTGGGACAGAAAGTCACTGCACTCTTTTAACTAAACAAGTATCTTGTATTCATATACTCACATGAATTCTGCAGTAATTTAATATCACCCTTATGATTTTGTCTCCCTTTCTGTAGTCAAAATATAGAGTCTAGTATTGCAAAACAAGCTGCTTCCATGCCTGTAAGCAATTAAAAGGGCTAGTTTCCACTTGAATAACATCCACTCTCTATTTAGTAAAATATTTTTCTGCAATACACAGACAGCTCAAATTTTTCAGTAAAGTTACCTATGAGTTAGTACAAGCCATATGTATTAAAGGGAACATTCAGTAGCTAATTGGTTGCTGCCACTTCAAACTACTGAACTGAGAACATATCCATACAGTAACCACTGTACAAAAATCTGGTAGGCCAATTTTTTCCCAGACAGTTCATTCCCAGCTTCACATTGAAAATGTTCTTTGAAAAGCATACCCAAACTTGGTGGCAATATCATAAACTTGCTTCTCATGCTGAAGAACCTTCTCTCTGTCACCCTCAAAGAGCAAGGTAGCTACACACAGTATGTTGGGATCAAATCCTTTGAACTGCAAAGAGAGACAGACTTTCCATCAGTCATAGTCTGTGTGGTAGAATACAAGGAACAGGTTTTTACTTTTCAAATACATGGCCCGTGCCCTGATCAATGAGTGCTGCTGCAATTAAGAGGAATGACTGGGAAAAAAACATCTTTCAAAAATTTACTCCCAAAACACTTAAGTTTTTCCTTGACAGGACAAGTCAACTGAAACAACAGATATTACCTGTCACCTCTTTCCTCCTGTTAAGAAGCAGGATAGACATAACAGCTATCTACCTATGCTTTAGCAGAAAACAGGTCTTAAATGCTTTGAGCAATAGAGACATTTATATTCTATCAACTATTCCTATCAACTATAAAAGCAGGAAGAAGACAATGACCACTATGAATGTGGAGGGACAGAGAAACTTCTGGGCTATCTCTAAACAGAACATGTATTCCCTAACAAAAGAAGTCCCAAGACACATGTTATTTCCCACTGCAATCGTCCAAGAAAAAGCAGCAGAATCAACACTAGTCGCTGTCTTCCAGAAGTAAGCCCACTCTCTGAAGATAATGAAATTTTCTACATTTCAATACCCATACTTGCAGGAACTCTCTAGTTAGCTAATTTGGAGGAAAAATCAATAATAAGACAAAATATTTAATACGAAAGCCCAGGTGACATCATTTTAGCACCAAATAATTGTAGGTTAAAAAGGTATGAATTCCAGAAAGACAAAAAACCAATTTATATGGGTAAATCTGCCAAGTATCTTGAAGATCTTACAAAATTCTAGCTCACTGTAAAAACAAGGTAGATCATGCCTTGATAAAATCTAGGAAGATAAAAATATAGTAGAGTGTTGGCCTTGCTCCATCAGTATTAACTGATGATCACTGGTCTGCAAGCTGGGTAAACTGGTTCCAGTCTTCCCCTGTCACCAAAACACTGTTAGACAAGGCACATTAATCTCTTGTACAGGTATGACCAGTGACAACAGCTCTCTTGGAATAACTCCTCAAACACAACCTCATTTGAATTAAACCACCTTTAGAACCTCAAGACCTTACACTGTAGTATCAGTTAAACTCACTTGCATTAGAAGCAGTTTACCAAAAAATTTTGAATTTCATGAATAGCATGCAAAATTCAAACCAATATTAAAACCCACAAAATTACCTTTGTGATGTAGAATTTTTTCAGTCCATCCAAAAATGATGTGAAAATGGAAGCAACTTGTGGTTTAAGAGCATGACCTTTGGCAAAAAGCAGAAAAAGGCATATTAAGGCAAACAGTGCTCTTAAAATTCTTACTTCAAGGGGCAAATAAAAAATGGCTTGGTAGTCAAAATTACTAGAATTGCTAGGAGCACTTTGATTATCAAAATTAAAGAGAATTCTCTCTACTCCTTTAGAACATGATTTAGGAAAAGGTTTCATTAATTTTTTGAAGACATATGTACAACCATGCACAAATATTTGACACTTAATTAAGGCTGCCTTAGTTTAGGTTTCACAAGCCTATGGCACGTGGAAAATTTTAAAGAGAGCACTTCATTAGTTTTTGCACCACAAAACTAAGCAAAAATCAGTGACTTTTTTTTAAAGTTATACCAAAACCACTGAAACAAACAGCCAAAAATGGTGCAAGTTAGGAGTTAAGCAATTTTTTCCTTAACAGTTATGTCACTTGTGTGAAGTTTTCTACATAAAGCTACTAATTGCTTCCTTAATGACAAACGGGGAACTACAATTACCAGGATATATAAATAGTGTCTTGGAGCCTGTTAAATTAACATCTCTGCCTCAGGACTGAGTTTAATTGAGATGGAAGTCTTTTACTGTTTGTTCCATTGTTTTCAGTCACAAACAACTTCTGAACTCTCATTACTGCTTTACTTTAGCAGCCTGGCATCTGGCCTACATGCTGTGAGCCCAATTCATAAAAAGTTATGCACCATTTACATGATACTTCCTTCTAAAATACTTCACAAAGCATTTCCTCCTGAATAACACATGAACTTCAACAACTGACTACTCTTCCTTCCTCTTAAGCAAAGAGGGAGTCTCGATGCAGATCCAAACCCCAAGGAGGACACCTACAAGCACACTTCAGTAAGCACACAGAACTCATGAAAGGACATGAATTTATTAAACCACAATCTAAAAATTACTTAATAATGACTACAAGAAAAATCGACATTGACACACCTGAAACTATGTTTACAGCTCATAATTGGTCAAACTGTGCTTCCCAAATAAAAAAAGAAAGAAAAATAAATGCATCTGCCTTCTGTTGGACATGTCTGAGCAGAATAGCGTAACACAAAAGAGTGAGCAAAGCAAGCAGCAAGGCTTGCTGGGCCTCTCAGGTCTTACAAATCACAATTTCCTTGGTTTGAAAAATGAAGTTCAGCTTTCTCAACACCATTACATTAATGCCATTTGAAGTTGAGATTCATCACTGACGCTTCTGTGCAAAAGAAGTTTCAGAAATTCCGACTTGTTGAAGTGCTATCAAAATAGAGGTTTTCAAGGTCAGTCCCACTTCCCATTTTCATCTTCTGGGTACAATCAAAATAGCATAGTCTCAGCAAGTTCTGCAAGCTATTAGCTTTTGGGTCATGGAACTTTAGGGTCTCCATGAAAGTGTCTTGAGCCAGAACATCTCTTCTGCCAAATTTCCTAGTTTAAAATGACAGCTTCCCCTAAGAATTGCTGAGAAATGATTGTTCTGCATGTTTGACATTGTCCTGTTTAGGTGTTTGAACTAACTGAAATTTTACAAAATCCTTTGTCTTCAGGAATCTTCTGGTAGCTTCACTGACTTTCAATACCTACAGCCTAACAGCTCAGATGTACTTGCACACAGTTACAGCATTTACAACACCTGACCTTTTTTTGAAAACAGACAGATCACTTTGGACAAATATGTCATTGCCTCTATCCCACCCAATCAAACATTACCATATCAGAGTATTTTCAAAAAACCTACTACTTCTAAGGAATCTGTTGAGATGCTTTCATGAAATTTAAAGGAATCAACCCACCTACCTTGAAAATAAGGTGCTGGCATTTGGATTTTTTTTTCTCATTAATACTCTTAGGAAGAAAATATTTCAAGTACTATATTTTAAAACTAGAATCTCTGCTCCTTTACAGCAAAATAGGGGAAGTGACTCCAGAATTTCAATCTCACCAATAGACTAAATGTCAAGAAAGGAAATGTAGCAGAAAACCCATCTTATGTATTTACAGGAAGAGCATGGCTCTTTACTGACTCAAGCCGTTGATAGTGTTTCCTCAGAGACAAAGACAGGCTTCTGTTTCCAAAACTACACATTATGGCACTATCTGGAGTCTGAACTCTGGGTTAACTGCCTTCTGTCTAGATTTGAGCAAAAGAATTACTAAATTAAGCTACTAAAGAATTACTACATTAAGCTACTAAAAACCCCTTGAAAACAGATGATGCTCCACGATGATCTACATACTTACCAAACTGAAACTGCGCATTGTCAACAAGGCGAATTGATGCAGGAGCACATCTCTTGAAGGCAAAGTTAGGGGAATAAGAGGGAGGAAGAATAAAAAGATTATGTACATAGCTGGTTTTAAAATTCATTACTATCAAATTTTCATCTTAAAATAGCACAAAAGAAAGCACACTTTGATACCAGAGACCTCTGGCCATCATCATTGAAAGGGGGTGACTATAAGCTTGTTTTCACTTGAATAGCAACATCTATGTCTAGATATAATGCATTGAGAATTTTCAGTTTAACCTCAAGCCAACAAAGTAATAGTTCAGAAACTCTAATCTTCAAATTTTGAGTGTTTTTCTAAGATGGTATATGCACTAAAGATAGTACACTTGTTTAGTATATCAAGCTTATGTTTCTAAGTAATCAGAGATACACACATACTAAAAATCCATTGAAAAAGTTTAATTGTTGAGAGTCACCCTGGCATGCAGCTGAGCACTACACAGCTGCTCACTCAGACCCCTCCCCAGTGGGATGGGGAAGAAAAATCAGAAGGGCAAAAGTGGAAAAACACAGGAGTTGAGATGAAAATAGCTTGGTAAGCAAAATGGGAAAAAAAACCCACAAAAGCATGATGCAAAAGGCAATCAATTACCATCAGCTGACCAATATCCGGCCAGTCCTCAAGCAATGGCAACCCCTAGGAAACTCCCCCCTCTAGTTTTATTTATGATCCTAATGTTATATGGTATCTGCCTTTGGTCAGTTTGGGCCAGTTGTCCCAACTGTGTACCCTCCCAGCCTCTTATCTGCTCCCAACATACTTGCTGGTGGGAAGAGAGAGAGAAACAGGAAAACTGTTTACACATTTACACTGTGTACACATTGTTTAGCAATAACTAAAACACTGGTGTGTTAACACTGTTTCGGTTACAAGTACAAACGCTAATGCCACACAGGCTGCTATGAAAAAAGTTGACTCCATCCTGGCTAGACCCAGTTGTCAGACTCCAATTAAAGTCTGTACTTGGGTCTAATCTAGATTCTGCATTGTACAGAAATCTGAAAAACTGTAAGAACAGCTGCCTTCAGTTAGGTAAGTTTCTGGTCATGCATATGCTTATGTCGTATAATCTCTGACGACCATGTCCAGTCATACTGAAATGTATGGCCACAGGAGTATGACAAAATCTGAATTTTAGGTTTAGTCATTTTAGTCATCATCTAATCACATGGATATGGAAGTACTGCTCTTTCACTTCACTTGACATGTTTACCCTTCACAATACCATTAACATGTATTTGGTCACACAAGAGGAAGAAAGAACATGAAGAGCTAAGAGAGCTCACCAAGGCCAGTTGATAGAAGGCAGCTGTCAGAGTGGTTTTAAATGAGACCAACCCACCCACAACCTGCAGGTTGATTATTCTTACATTGAAGTGGACTGATACATAAAAGAAAGCTTTTCAGACAGCAATCACTGTAATTACTACTGAGATTGATGCAAGGGGCAACAGAAGAGAAGAATAAGTAGTTCAGGCTCAAGTAAGCAGTGAAACAGCAGCAGCAGCAACAGCAGCTTAGAAATGGAGTAACATTAAGTGGCAAATAGTGCCTCTTTTTTCCCCTCTAACTAAGCCCATAGACAGGTAAAAGACATGAGTTCCTTAATTGATTTTAAATGTTGATCAGCCATATGATTAAGCATTCCCAAAAAGTCTGCTTAAGTACCTTTAAAAGGAAGGACAAGCACCAGCAGTAGAAGCACGACAGAAAAACTGGCAAGTGCTGCTGACTAGCATATACGTGTCATTCACATACCAGTTTGAACATCTGGCTTGGAACATTAAGCCATTAATTTAGACCAATCACTAGAAAAAATGTAAAGCTGTGTTTAGTTTGGCATTAATTAAAACATTTCTGAAACGATTTTCCCAATTCAGGGTACATTCCACCATTCATATATACAATTTGGTATGTTTTGCACAGAGCAAAGCAAGGTTAGTCAGTGGAGAAAGAGGTTAGCCAGAGTAGGATTTGTTTGGAAGCATAGCCTTGAGGAAAAGCATTACAGAACTTGGATACCTATGTACTTCACTACCTGAAACCATCTGACTGCACCATTCTCTATTTAAATACTATAGTGTAAGCACAATTCCACTTGGAAATATCCATCTCACCTGTCCATGTCACTGTGCTCCAGGAAGTGATTTCTAAATACAGGCCATATCCTTCCACTGCATTCCTTTTGTTCCTTTACCACTTCAAAGCCATAAATTCAACTGCCTTTTACACGTACGCTTCAACTCAATTCCTTTAAACACTGGTCCCTTTTACACATTCCTAATTAATCTGAAGGTAAAGTTCTCAGGTGAAGGAGATACAAAGCTGAATTTTTCAGCCTGCAATATGAAAACAACTCCCACTGAAACAAGCCATTAAAAGGCTTGTCCACCTTTTGGCTCAGAATACCAAGCAAAGTCATAACGTGCTCAGTCCTCAACTGCGGAATTTCCAAAATCCTCATGGACCATATCCTGCGTTTCATGGACCATACATGCTTATGAGATTCCTACCTCGAATTCCTGGTTATCAACTGCCAGAAATACTGAAGCATCAATACACCCCTACGGCTAGAATCCGTGTCCTTGAGTGAAGTCGACATGCAGCTTTTCTTTACCTGCTTTGCCACTTCCCTCAAGCAGGCCACCCCTCGCTCAAAGTTGGGGAAGACCACAGAGCCGTACTTCTGGTATTCAGGGACTGGGCGAATCTTTATCGTAACTTCAGTAACCACTCCAAGAGTTCCTTCAGGAGAAAAGAAAAACTGAGCAAAATGTTGCAAGATAAACTTCTTGCAAGCTACTCAACTTAAATGACAACATTCTAGTAAACGTTAACGTAAATCAGAAATCCAAAAAATTCAGTTTGTAGTAGCAGATGATTTATTCCTGACTTTTTGCATGGTGAATTCTTACAAAATATTCTCTAAATCGTGATCTTCATTACTAGACTTGCAGGCTGACTCCACAGGCCCGTTTAAAGCACTGTTAAAAGTCGCAACTTCACAGTCCTAATTAAGGTCTCAATGTATTATCCTAACACAAGAAATTCATGCCTGCACAATGCCACCCATCAACACACTGGAAGCCACAGCATTAAAGGTGCTCAAATAATCAAGCCATTATGCAAGCTGAATCAAGATGCACTTTGTGAAATTACTCTGTTTATACCTTCAGATCCCATAATGAAGTGATGGATATCAGGTCCTGTTGACATGCGAGGTACTTGACAGTTTTTTTCTACTATTCCTCTAGGAGTTACCATTTTTATATGAATCACCTGTTTAAACAAAGTACAATGACTATAAATACTAGCATTAAGCACAGATTTTTATTATATTTATTTTCTACAAAATATATTAAGTTTGATAGAGTTTGGCTTTATGGATTTTAGACATTCTGTAGGCAACCCCAGGAACCTGAGGACTGTTTCCAACTAATATTTTAACACAGCACGGTTTCCCCACACAACAGACTGTTTCCATTCTATGACAAATCATGTCAGCTGTTGGCTACATCCAAGCAATACCAATTAAAACTGTTTTGCTGCTCAGTGTAGAACTTCACAGATAGAACTTTATATATACCAGGATTTTAATCCATAATATACGTTGTACTACAGAGGAAAAAAATGAGGGTTTAAACTTTGCTTAAGTTTTGCTTTAGAACTGCTGCTTGATAAAGCTACTATAATTCAGTCATTGATTGCTAAAGAAATATTTCAATTAGCAGAAAAGACAGAAGTGAGCTGTATGAAATAGATTATCAATATAAAAGCTGCCATAAGACTGACATGTGTAGGGCTAGAAGGTTGTTTTTTAAAAATATTTTTCAATGTTATTGCTTCCAGCTTTATTCAGGCACATGCAATAGAGCCCACATGCAGGGTTTTTTAATCCTCTATTCAATTCAATCCTCTATTTTATAATAAGGAAGGGTAGAGTTTCAGCTTTTCTTTAGTGACGCCTTTAAATGAAGCAAAATTACTGAATTTCAACTAATGGCTTTAAAACTTTCAAGCACAGGTAGCTAAGTAATTTTTGCTATATGCAATTTATGAGCCATTGATTCTGCAGTAAGTTGATTTTAGGCAGCTTATATAACACACTGTTTCAAGATATAAAGTTCCTCAGAAGGTAAACACTTCCCTGAAACATTCTCACTATGCTATTTTGAAACTCGTGAACTGTTCTGAATCAATTTTCTATCCTATTTCCTCCTAATGAAAATTTCAGAAGCTGTTTTAGCCTGAAGTTATGCTTCCGTAACAGAAAAGCCTTCTGCTTCGCAACTCCCAGTAGAAGCAAAACTGTACCATTCAGTAACACTCCAGGCAGCAGGGGAATGATGACGCTTTGTAAGTGCTACTACTTTTAGTTCAGCCAGGTCTATTGAATAAAAACTGTGTAGTTCCTGCCAGCCTCAGTCACTGACAGTGAAGTGTCATATCTGTGCACAGAACAAACATGTCTAAACTATGAGCTGATGAAAAACCCTGAGTAACATGGATACACTACCTAGAGTGTGCTGCAGGAAAGAAGGAAAAAATTCACACATGGAAGGGTTATTATACACATTATGAGAGAAAGCCGGACGTTTGAAGCAAAAAGACAGGGAAAGTCTGAATAGTGATGATTTATCTTCAATATATTCAATGTACTTGTTATAACAGAAAACGTAGACTTTAAAATCAAAAAGTATGCTTAAAAGTCAAAAAATTATCTGAGTTAATATAAAGATGAACCATTTTAATGACTAAAACAGATTCAAGAGTAGAATACTGCCGTTTCCAGTCCACTGTTTCCTTCCTCCGGGTTCCTACAGCCCATGTGGTGGCACTAGATCTCACCATTGTGCACCCACATGGTCAGTTAGATCAGCCTACTGATCTAGAAATAATACTAGCCATGGGGATGTAGGAAGGTGGGGAGCTCGCCTGCTGTCAGAGTTAGACAGTTGAACTAGACATCTGCAGGTCCTCACAACAGGTAGGAGAGAGCATGAGACTTCTGGAAGTTTGACAGGATTATTACACTGGATTAATAGAGAGTCCAGAATGGTAGAAGACAGCACCAGAGTCAGGATAGGGTAACAATTCCTTAAGCTAGTCAGTGAGTACTCAAATGAAAATTACTTTTAGATCAGTGATAAGGATTACTAGTACTAATACCAAAAGCAAGGACACAAGCATTTCAGTCAAGATTTGATGCCAAAATTGTATCACACAAAGAACCACAATTTATTCTCCCATTGTGAGTTATTATAAAAGTTAAATATCTGAACAGAGAAATGAGAACAAGTATTTAAACTACCTACCAGATCTTCAATGTTTCCATAGATGTTTTTTTTCATGCCTGATGCTCGTGTTGCTACCCATCCTCCTAGTGAGCTGAACTCCATGGAGTCTGGTTCATGGCCTGTACAGAAGCCACTTTCAGCAAGCTAAAGAAAGGAAAAAATACATCCGACAAGTCCTGCATTGACTTAGTACTCCAAATTCAATATTCTGTATTTGTTTGGTTTGTTTGGGTTTTTTTTTAAAGTAAGTATCCTGACCACACACCCATTTATTCGAGTTTTATCTTGGATATGTATATGACATGCAAATTGAGATTCTGTTTCTACTGTGCATACCTGTGCTGCATATCACCTTATAATACTCCTCCCCCATATTTTAAAACTGAGAACTCTTTTGTTCAAAACAAGGTGCGAATTCATATATATCTGCAAAAAGTTATAACTTAAGTAACTACCAACTTTGCACAAATGCTGCCAATAAATAAGGCACTTAAACTCTTGTTCCTTCTATCCTAATGTGATATGCAGCAGGTCTGCAGAAAATTTGAGCAAATTACCTGTACTTAATTCTCTCAAGGAGAGATGTGTTTTAATATACAGCCATCTGGTTGGGCTTCCTGTATGCAACATTGTCAGCTATTTGTGATGCAGATCATGCATTCCTGTACATTAAGCAGTCACTTGTTTCTCATTTTTCTGTATTAACTTGGCTTCGCCATCTGCACAGCACCTGAGGTTGACTGGATGCCCTCAGAATTACAACACCAAAGCCGTCAAACAGCAAGAATTAAAGGCCAAGCAGTCTCACATTAAGTGATAACTGCATTAGTGCATTTGAGATAATCAATTTGCAGTGACCAACTGATAACAATCATGTTGGACGGCTGTATTTAAGTATACCATGTAACATGGATCATTAACTATGTTCTGTTGTACAGAGTGGTTCTAACTTCAAGACTGACAGTCACTTCTACATCCTGTCTACAGCGATTCATTTAGCACATGGTTCTCTCTATACCACAGGAATTTGTGGCTTTGTATGTCTACTGGCCATTTTTTAGGAAGGGTGGGTTCATAACCATTGCATATAATTCTTACCAACTGCATGACAAAACACAAGAATTAAGCTAGAATTCAATGATTTGGACAAGATATGAAGAATACCTAAGAAAAACATTAAAAAATACCAGAAACTTAACCAGATAAAAATACCTGTTTTTCCAGATCTTGTCCAACAATGCCGGCTTCTACACAAGCTGTTAAGTTTTTTTCATCTATCCAGAGAATCCGATTCTGTTGAAAAGCCAACCAAAACGAAGAATAAGTGTTTAAGATTTTTGTTGATTTCCTTCCCTAATGCTATAGGATCAACATGCTTAGTCGTACAATTTACTATTAATACCACTCCAGTTATTACACCAGTGAAAGCTGAGGCTCTTCACTCCCTCAAACTGCTACACAACAGGTTTCAATCTATGAAGTCACCACTACAAGAGACTAACACATATATTTGTCAATTTATACCAAGAATGTTTACAGAATAAAAAGCAAAAAAGCCAGAAAGAATTAAGTCAAAACTCTTACAGGAGTCTCCCCTTCACAAAGTATGGGCTAACTAATTATTCAAAGCTAACTACTTCAGCTCCTTCAGTTTCAACATAAACTGTTTAACTGATCTCAGACGCCTATATAAATCAGTTTTTATGCAGTATAGACCCTATATATAAGAAGAAGATAATCATTAAGCGTCTATTAAAATAGTAAAGCTTCAGCAATCAACTGCTCTGAGACACACACGTTTTAACTTTGACAATGCTGCTTTTCACCTTAATTGTCTTATTTTCCCTCTTCCTTAATGATTACAAGAAAGATTGGCTGGCAGTCACTCAAGACACATGAAAGTGGTTTGTTTTCTGACTCTATGCGTACTTACACACCTAGCTGACAAAAAAGCAAGACAGTAAGAATGAACAACATTTCCTTGCCACACCCAAACCCAACAGAAGTCAAAGCTGTGGGCTATAAATCAAGGAGTTCAAATGAAGGCCTGAGTCACTACTGTACTCGTTGGATTTCACTCTGCATAGACACCTGAAGAGCTTCCTTCAATATGCAACTACCACCTCTGCAGAAAAAATCACTTCATTTAACGGAAGAACCACTGAGTGGAGAAAACGGAGCCAAAACCCAGGTCTTACCCTCAAGGCTAAAGGAGTTAATAAGCTCAGCAGGTACTTGGAGGCAGTAGAGCCTCACATCAAAGATACAGAGCTGTTTCTGAAGCATCTCATTACCAAGCAGCCATAAATCTATCATTTTAAAAGTACAAAGCTCCTTCATAATGGTAAGATGAAAACTAGCAATAAATTTTACAGAACTTCATTTCCAGACTGCCATAAAGCTATGAACTTCACATTCTCAAGATGTTATCTACACAAAAAAACCAGTTATTTCTTGAAAGTTTATCCTTCAAGTTGATTTATAGATATTAGGTCACCTTATCAACGTTTGCTTTAAGTAATTTGAAGTCTAGTGCAAAAACTAGTGAAATATGCAATAACAACTTCCTCTTAGCCTTTCATTTATCCTCAGATACAAATTCCAATATAGAAGAAGAGTAGCTTTCTCTGAGTTTGATCACTTAAAGCTGCTATAAGGCTTAACAGTGATTTTTTTTTCTTATTAAATATATACAGGTCATATGAAGTAGTACAGGACTAATATCAGAAAAACCAAATGAAGGAGTACCAATTTAATCATCGTGGTATAGATTAATATTTCCATCCCTACTTTATTCTGGAAAAGAAAGAAATGTCATTCTGTAGTGATCACCCAAGTAACTGTAGGATGATTTAAAAAAATAAAATAAAACTTTAAGAGATCATACCATTTGTGATGTATCCAGCGAGACAATTGTTCTTTTTTCTTCTTCAGGACATTCAAGGGCACTAGAGACACTTGTCCCTCCTGCAAATATGGGAATGATATTGTGATCATAAAATTCTCAGCTTTTCTTCCAATACCATGCCCCTCTCCCTCCTTTCTAATACAGAACTGAATAAAGAAAGATCACTAAAGTTAACTGCTTGAGGTTAGTGATCAGCCTCTTAAGGCTGTCCCCTTCTCCTAGACTGGGTTTCACAAAATCAAGGCAGCAGCGGAGCTGGACAATGCTTTAGAGCACTCCATGACAAACATGACATTCTGTGACCATCTCAGCCGCTTCTGTTAAGCCCAGCACAGAGCTTTAAAACAAGGAAGGATAAGAAATTACAAAGCCATTCAAGAAACAGAGAGCTATAGTTTCTATATATTCTTTAGATATCACTATGGAAGCCACTACAGTTCAACCTAGAAACTTGGAATAAGAAGTCTGCCTAGTACAGGAACGTAATACTTATCTGAAAGAAAAAATAAACTGAAAGGGTTTAAGTTAAAAAAAAAAAAAAAAAAAAAAAAAAAAAGAAATCAAGCATCAGACTTCTAAGAGGTTTCTAATGTATCTTTATAGGATGTCATAGAACAGCCTCCAAGAAGTCTTTTGTTCCCCAAAGACTTCCAGAGCCACAGGAAAAGGCAGAGTAGGATGCTCAAGATCCACAGCAGGCTACGAGAAGAACAGCCAGTGGCAAGTACAGAGAAAGCACCAGCTAATAAAACACTCTGCAAGAGCAGTGAAGCCCATCAGCTTTGTTTCCAGTGACGGAAAAGGTGGCATTTTCCTCAAATTCCCTACCGTAATAACTTCACAAGTAGACTGTAGCTTACTAGAAATAAACTTGGAAAACAACCTGAAGATTTTTCTGTATCCTGGTCAGTGAACAAGCAATAGTCAATATTGCTGCTTTCAGCTCTACCAGTTTACTGGTACTAGATAAAAGGTGACTTTTAGCAGTCTTGCAGCCCTCCAGACGCATCTGGCAAGGGTGAGAGTGCTTAGGGAGGAACCAGCTCAAGTTTGTTATTGTCTTCAAGCAAAATGCTCATCTTCTCAAATAGTTAATGCCCTTCTGCAGGGGCTGTACTACAGCATGAGCAAGTACCAAGTAAAACACACAGATTTGTACCACAGAATTAAGAGTTCTTGACAAAAACCTTCTCACAGAATGAGCTCATGAAAGCCAACACCCCATGTTTCCTGAGCTCTACGTCAAAACAAGGTCTACTTCAGCAGGCTTAGAGGAAAAGGCATTGACAATGAATGTCAGTGAAAACCTGAAGTCCTTTATGAATTCTTTAGGCTGAGAAGGACACAGGTTGTACAGGCCTTTAGCTGTACTCTGTACCTGGAACACTTCCTGAAAACCCTTTGCCACAGGAGCCTCTACTGAACAACATCTACAAGGAAATTACAATAATTTTGCAGTAGTGTTTGACCACAATCCTCTCTGAAACTTTGAGCTTCAACAGTGCAACGAAAAAACCTAATTAATACATGTTGTGGGAACAGAGCACAAGTAATGAAGAACACATATTTAAATTGAAGACATTTTCACTAATAACCTTAAACAGATACGAGATTTCATAATTTCACTTACCACCAAATGGTATTATGCAGAGATTGTGTTTGCAGGCTAATTCCACAATTTTAACTACGTCTTCATGGCAAACTAAAAAAAGTACAAACAGTTAAAATACAGGATTTGTGCTTGGTACTGTTATTTGTGCTTATTACTAAATACTGCAGTCTGATTAAGCAGCAGCTCCTTTTCCAACACCAGCAAGGAAGACATTCCAAAGCTAGGTACTAAATAAGAGCTGGGCTCAGAAGTATCAGTTACAGAGTAAAGTTTAGACCTCAAACAATTCTACACTTGAAGAACTAACTACAGTCTTAGTCTCTTGCTCTACTCATGGATTGAGACCTCCTGCAAATTCTCAGGGCAAGAGGGGCCACCAGACAGTTAACAATTCAACTTGGTGTCTTGGAGAACAAATCACATGCAAAGCTTTTATTGAAAATAGGCTGTCCAATTTATTTTAAGTGAGAAATAAATCTCTTCTGAGAGATGAACAGCATATCTTTTTCTTCCTGGCTGACATTCAGTTTCAGAAGTGGAATTGCTGATGAAATCTAGTTTTTCAGGATGCATTCTGTACCTGGTCAAAGAGGGAGGCGGAAATGCTTGTGCACAGCCAAGTAAAAGGATCAAAAAAGAGATCAAGTACATTGCATACATGAGTTTGTACAAACAGCAAAGAATGAACAGGACTAAATAAATAGTTTCCAAACTCAGGCTCCTTAGCTCTTGTCATACAGAGCTGTTTTAAATGAAGGTAGTCAATCGTTCTGTTTCAGCTGCTTTTGGAGCTACACTAAATAGAAGTTGTGGCAAGTACTGTTCACAGCCACCAGTGCTGTCAAGTACCTGGCCTCAAGTAATGAATTTCATCTTCTAGTGCCTCTTTTTATGCTTCCCACGTGATTTTTTCCTCTAAATAAAGGAGGCAAACCTGAGTAGGACTAAGTTCATATAAGAAATTTTGGGGTGTTTAATGCAGTGCAGCTATCAAAGTTATAAAAGGTAACAAAAGAGTTGGAATCATACAACTGAACAGAAATTGACATTTACTTAGATCAAATGACCTTTTGGTTCACTACTGAAGAATGGCACATGAAGCAGTTCCAAGTGAACAGAGACACATGACTCAAGTAAAAAAAAAGCATTTGTATCCTTTTCCTAGACAGAAACAGGCAGGCCTAGCCTATATTCAGATTGCACTGGTCTTTCGTCAAGTCACTGATCTTTTGTGAAGTGTTCTGATAGCAATTNCTACTGAAGAATGGCACATGAAGCAGTTCCAAGTGAACAGAGACACATGACTCAAGTAAAAAAAAAAGCATTTGTATCCTTTTCCTAGACAGAAACAGGCAGGCCTAGCCTATATTCAGATTGCACTGGTCTTTCGTCAAGTCACTGATCTTTTGTGAAGTGTTCTGATAGGAATTACAGGTATTATACTTTTTTTTTAACTAAAGTACAAGCATGTTAAAAAAAAAAAAAAGTTCTTCAATACAAACATTTCACTATCCTTCTAGCATCATGTACACCTTTAGAACCCAAAATTGAGACTGCCATTTTTGACAACTGCTCTTGCTGAACTTATACATTCACGTTACACTGTGATTACTTAAGTGATGAATTCATCTGTCAACATAAACTTCAGCTGTACTTAATAATACATTGACTTCTCCACAAAATGATGGGATTTCACAGACACAACCTGCAGTCCAGATGCTAAAAAATCATGATTATCATTCATGAGAAAATTCCTTCAGTTTCTGTAAAGATAAGTGAAGTCAGTGAACCAAGAGACAGCTTTCCCCTGACTAGAAAGCACAGGAACTTAGTGAACAACGGCCTCCCAGCTCAGAAGGGAGAAGAAGACAATTAAAGCTTACCAGGCCATACAACTATATCAGGAATTCGCTTAAACATTCCTTCCCTGAGTACAAATATCTCGTGTAGGCAGTGACCTGGAACACAAACAATAAGTTAAGAAGTTCAAATAAGGAAGCATTGAAAGCAGCAGTTACACAAATGAAGTTCTCTTACCATGAGCTCTAAATACCCTATCTTCTGCATCCTGGGAATATGAGATTTCAGTGGCTCTAAGATCCTGAAGAAATTCTTCATTTACAATGGATGGAGGTACATCATTAACATTTAAGGATGCCTACAATACAAGAAAATAAATTCATTAAAGACAGGCTCACTCTTACAGCATTTCTGTACAACAGAAATAAGAAAAACAGGCTAACACTGACTGATACCCAAACACAACTATTCCAGATCAGAAAGACATCAGTTCCTCACATCTTCAACCACCAAGCCAGCTCATCCTACTCTGCACACAAGTAGTTTTATTTCAGTAGCACATTCTTACCTTTCTTTCTCCTGATAAATCTGGAGAAATACATGAGCTTATGAATGCATACTGAATAAAATATCTCTTTTTAACACATCCCAAGGTACCAGAATACATACTAAAGCCACTACACACTGCAAATTCTTCTACTTACAGTTCTGTTTTCACTAACCCACTAACCAATTGGAACAAAGCCTAACCAGAAGTCCAGTGCTAGGCAAAACTAAGATTGACTGATATAACATAACTGGCATGCTTTAAGCAGACCTCACCTATAGGAAAGATTCCATAAAATCCATGTTGAGTCACAAACATGCAGGCATTTCCAGAAAGCCTCCACCTGAAGTCCTGATCAATACCTTGGAAAGGCGTTCTTCTTTCGAAGAAGCTACACAGGACATTCTGACTTATCAACAAACCTTGAATTAAGATTCTGTAAGTCCAGAGGGAAAACCTCTCCTTAAGATTTTCTAACAGCCCATTCTTCCAGGTTCTTCCAACAGATGTCTTGTCTAGTACTCTTACAGCTTCTCAAAGTGCAGACATAACCACTTAACTCTCTTTTCTGAACTCCAGATTACTGGGCACATAAAAACGTAGTTCACGTGTCAACTTTTTAAACCCACTCAGAGAATGAGAATTCTTTACACGATCCAGTTTAAAAAAATATTTTGCAGACATTAGGTGTAAGACTTTTATGTGCTTTGAAGATTCCAAAAAGATCGTGCCTTTTTTTTCCTCCTTAAAAATGGAACAAATATGGGTAATCTCCCTAAAGAAATGTCTTCTATCACAAATGACCTCTAATTAAAGAGTTCTTTAATTAGATTTAAAAAATCTAACTTCTTGACTTCAAGCTGTATTTCAAAAGAAAATGTTAGTCAAGAATCTTATTTCCTGTTAACAAAGTCCCTCAAGTCTGAGAGCAGAACTGAAAGGTTTTTTACTACCATGTCTTTTATTTTAAATATACTTTTAAAAATTAAGGATTGAACAAAAATTAGTTAAAAGAGTGCAATGCTTTCACACTTCTGCCGTGAAAGCCTTGCTGGAAAATTAACTGACACCAACTCAAAGAGAAGAATGCGCTTGCACTTTTGCTATAAAGCTCTCAGGACAGACTACGGGCTGCCTAGTGATGCCAGAAAGAGCTCGTTTACAGCCCTACCACCAAAAAGTACTTTGCAGTAATGTTCCACCTAGTCAAAGAAACTGAAGACATCTCTTTGACAAGCCTTACCTATGCTTCTCGACACATACAAAAATAGAATAACAAAATGGAATTCACTTTGCTTTCATCTTCTGAAGTTTGTCTTCTACAAAAAGCATACTCACACATCTAAGTTTTCTTTCCTAGAAGAGAGTTTTGCCTATATTTGCTCTACATAACCTCCAGAGTAGCTGACACTTTTTTCCAATATGTGTCTTAAGATAAAATCATCGTAGATAGTACAAGTTAACAAGCTAACAGTAAGGAATTTGGAGATTAATAGTCTCCCATCTGCCACAACAGCAGCAGTCTGTTCTGAATGGGTTGAGTCTCAAAGTTGTGAGAGCTGAAGAAGGTAAGATTTAAACTTATCAGGAAAGTTGTATCATTGTGATGGAGCATCCACTCTACAAAACCTATGTAAGGTTATGGAGAAATTAAGAGTAAGTTAATAATTCAGAAAGAAATAGCTGCACGAGATGGTCATTACTGATAGCTGACATCATTCACAGGTTCAAGTGGATAGCCAAAAGTTTGGGTCAGAATTTTCATGTGGAACATACAACATAATGAAAATGCAGTTTTAACAGTGATTTGACTTCTGGAAGAGGATATGTGCCATCTTGACTGACTTTAAGGATAATGCTGTACTTATTGAAATAAGGTGTCAGACAGCTAAAAAAAGCCTTTTCCCTCCAATATATTCACCTTCTCACCTACAAACACAGAAGCTGAAATTAAGTGTTGTGAGGTGAGAAGCACTCCACTACTGAGGCACCTTGATTTTAGGAGCCAGTCACACTAAGCACAACCTAAGTCTGGTCTTGGACAGCTGCTCTTACTATTCTGCTAATTATGCACATTCACACAGTGCTGTTTGCTAGCCCAAAGAACTCCGACAGCAACTCGGGAAACATGAGAAACAAACAAATAGCTACCAAACAAAGATCTTTAAATCACTTGTTTTAAGAAAAACCCTTGCTTGCTGTGTTTACATTTTAAACTTTTGTTTCTTCGTGGATTTCCATAAACACAACTATTTCATATCAAGTTGAACTCTAAGTGCCTGAAGATCTTTGTTCTCTATAACATGAACTACTTAAAGCTATAACAATTCTTTGCAGATCATTTTAAGCATCTTGATTTTTATAACTCTTCCACAAGCTTTTTAATCTTTTAGTTTCAATCTTCAAGATTAAAAAGTTAGTATTTATCTATAAAAATCTTATGCACAGTGATAAAAATATGCCTTTAGTTATTCTCATAGGACTGAAATATTTTAAGATTTGCACTCTGAAAAGACAGGAAGCCTATGTGAAGTAGGTCTGAACTGCTGTCTACGTTAAGTCTGGTCTGAAAAAAGAAACAGCATCAACAGATCTTGAAGATCACAGAAGCAAGTATGTTTACTGTTGTTAATTAAAATACAAAAGTCACATGCAACAGGGAACTGTCCAATCTTACATGACAGAGGCAGGAAGAGATGGGATAGAAAGGCAAATGAACCAAGAGATCACTTCCCTACTGCTGTTCCTATACCAAACTTTCTTCATGCTTAGGTGACAGCAGAAGTTGAAAACCCAGCATAGCATGACAACCTGAAATATACCCTAGGAGTTATGACAGCCATGAAAATGAGGGACCTGCAGCAGGTACTTGAGACTAGCTATGAGAAGTCCAGGTACATACTGGGGACTCCAAAAGAGTCTGATCTTGTATCAAGGTAGTCAGCCTGCTTCAGACGACAACGCCGTCAAAACCAGAGGGGCACAACATAACAGAAAAGCACTCAACATTGCTGGCAAGTATCCTGAGGAGCTGATCTGCAAAATGTACTGTGGAATCGGGGTATTATTAAAAAATCTGTACCTGTCCTTCAATTCTACTTTGCTCTATCCTTTCTCTACGTGTAAAAAGAGAACAACAGTTCTCAAGACCTCTGTTCACAGCAAGCTAAAGCAGCTGCCAGTTAAGACCAACCCTGGTCAACAAAAAACACATCCAGATGAAATTTTCAGAATATATTGGCAGATGGAGATCCTGTAAGTCATGGCAGACAAAAGAATGTCTTGATGAATAGAAGACTGAAGAAACATTTAAGTTTTCAGGCCCTATAAGATTACCTGCTTCAAAGAAAATGCAATCTTGAACTCACTCAAGAGATGGGTACAAGCATTACCCAAAGCAGGGCTGCTACAGTCACACTACAAGCAGAGCCCGCTTCCAACACTGCTTTAGCAGCTATCTAGTCAGGAACCTGAAGCTTCAAAGGAATTCTAGTAAGGGAGATAGGTCTCCTGACTCCAACATAAGTTACTCTTTCTAAAAAGCAAAGTATGTATGACTTACAAAACCCAGAATGTTCCCAATGTGTTATTTTTCTGAAAATATTCAGTTCAGTCTTGAGTATTCTGGCAGTCAGTTTTCAGCACCCAGACACATAAATAAAAATTACTGTCAAGTAAGAACTTTGACATCTTTCAATATACCGAAAGCACATCACAGTTTAACTTCCTTGTATTTTCTCTCTTTGTTATCATGAATAAAATTGATGTTGTATAAACAATTCCTTCTAGGCTAACAGTTTCTACAGTCTTGAAATGCAAGCTACAGACAGGACAAAAACCTCCCTGTGTTGGAAACTTTCATTTCAATAAATGTACTACAGTTATCCTGAAACCACAAGTCATGCTAAGACATGTAAGGTTTCACATAGTAGTTCTACATAATTTTTTTTTTCCCCAGAAACTTGGAGGTATTAATACACTGTATTTAAATCAATTATGTGCAACAGCTGAATCATCTTTAACAGTGCGGTCTTGATTATCACCAAGACTAATGTTCAAAGGAACTGGTTCAGCTATTTACTTACTCTAGAGGTAGTTTTGTGCTCCAGACTTGCTCCAAAGGTTTTTTCTATCCATTCCTTAAAAGTTGGTAATACCATACCACCTAATCTGTACCTGAAAAGTCAATATTACATAGAGTCATTTTAAATTAAAAGAATGTATGTCAGATACACTTCTTTCAATTCTATGTACGCACAAACAGAAGTTTTAAATCAAACTCTTTACCTGCAGAGACCTGCAAAGCTTCTGCACATTTACTTTTCATGCAACTGCGTATTTCATTGTATTTAACTGTTCTTTACTTCACACAGAATCAAATCATTTGTCAGCATGGTATCACTTTTCTTTGGGCATAAGGCTTTTCAGTTATCCCACGCCACCACTGTTAAGAAAGGTCTCTCCCTTGCAGTAGTGTAGAAAGCAGCACCTGAGTTTACATGCCAGTTACAGATAGAGGACACACTGCAACGTGAACAGCAGTTTCAGACACACAAACCCATTTCAGTACACCTTATGCCTTCAAGAAAACAGAAACAGTATTAGAGGTTCCCCCTTCATCATCAAAATGCATCAGAATCCATCAAGCACTGTAAAATTATTTCCAGCACAAACTGTTTGGCAAGAGCTTAGCCATGTGACAAATGCAGACTCACAGACCGAGGAGCTGGTTTTGACCATGTGCACCACATGTGAAAATACAGAAGGCTGGGGACACACTGAAAACAGCTAGAAACTACTGCTGTTAATTGTATACATATACACACCTTCAGCATGTTTATGCATGCAAAAGTATTTCCAGAAGAGAGGAGAAATCAGATCTTCTTTTGGTTATTAAGAGCTTTCAGCAGCTGCGAATCCTTACCATAATTTTCACCTGGGTCACTGAATTAGACCTAACTGGGTCTTCCCTCTATGATCATTCAGTCACTGTAAATCCAGTTATGACCCTGTCCTTCACAGCTGGTGCAACCAACTTTACAACTGAGTCACCTGTTACACAGAAAGATCAATTCTTTTTTGTTCCCTCATCTCAACTACCCCTCCCAGCTCTTCTATTGACAAACCCCCTACTCTACTCCTAGAACTAAAAGGCTATAACCTTAACTCAAGCTAGACTCTTCAGCACGGAAGACAGTGTTCAGTCATTCCTCCTGTGGCAGCTGTTACTGTTTCATTATACCCATACAAAAATTGTGTGAATTCTATGAAAAGGAAAGTCCAATAAGCAATTGAAGTTTAATGCATTTGCATCAAGAGTTTGAAGGTAGAGACCCACGTGACCTTGGTATGTTTCCTTCTCCAGACCTACTTCTTAGTATTGCCAAACTATCACTATAGCTGATTTGTGAGGGTAACCATAATCATTTACTCAAAGGACAGCTAAAGCTATCAGAAACCCCAAAACTAGTAAGTCAAGACACAGACAGAAGTCACAGCACAGACACAGTTAGTTTACTGCACAGAGTGCAATGCATGACTGCTCAGGAAGGAAGCTTTGTATGTATACGCTGATGGTGCAAGAAGTGCCCCAAAAGCCACCTGCCACAGACACACTCCAAAAAACAGCTTTAGTTGCTCAGACTAGCAAGTATCATCTATCCCTGAGGAGATGGCAGAGTCTGTCATAAAAAGATCATTTGACACATGGTCTGTAGAGAAAGTCAACATGACTTGCATAAAGGGGAATCCTGTTTCACTAATCCTTGGAGTTCTATCAGGGTATAAAAATGGAAAGTGGATAAAGAGGATACAATGAACATGAAATCCCACACTCCTTTATATTTCCACAGGTGTTCACCCCAAAAATTATTTAAGAAAATACACTGCTACAGTACTGAAGAAAAGGTTCTTCTACAGGCTGAAGCATAACTTAAGCTTAAGTTAAGAAGCAAAGGGCAGGGTTTATTGATGACACTGACAGGAACTCAGGACCTTAAAAAAAACCTAAGCAGACAAAAAAAGACGGAAGTTAAGATAATTGCAAAAGCTGGAAAAAAAAAAAAAGCATTACTTGCATATTTTGCAGAATCACACTGGTAGCCAGTATCATGGCATCTTCACTGACCACAAACAACAGCAGCCCACAGTGCTATGCATCATCTGGGCAGGTGTAAGGAAGAAGACAGTTCAACTCTTTCTGCTGCTCTGTGGAACACTGCTGTATCCACACCTCGAGTGCTGCATGCAGTTTTTGTCCCTATCCCCAGAAAGATCTAGTGGAGCTAGAGAGGGTGCAGAGAAGAACTGTCAAGACCAAAGGGCCTTACAAGCAGAGACTGAAGGGCCCAGGACTCGGCAAGCATGGAGAGAAAATGCAAGACAGGATATGACAGAGTCTTATAGACCAATAACACAGTAGATAGGCTGAACAACTATCATCCACCTAGTCCTGCAAAACAGTAAGGAACACTTGTTTCAAAACACAAGTATACAACCACAACCTCAAACCTGGGGCCACTGGATGCTGCATAGGCAGACAGTATGAGCAGACTTGAGGTTATTAGACAAATTTATAGACAACAGACCTGTAAGTGGGTACTGAAAGGATATAGCATCTACACCACCTGCGCAGATGCTTATTCTGCTATTTTCACTTCAAACGCTCTCTTTTTGCCACTGTGGCAAGCTATTCCATAGAAACTATACTGGTGTGGCCCCACAAGGCGTTTCTAATGTTATCTCTCAGTTAGAGACAATGTGGATGGGGGAAAAAAACACCATTCTAGAACAGCGACTGCTACATATCAGTCACACAGCAGTCAAGCAGTCTTGATGCTTTGTCCCGAAAAGAAAAGAAGTCATGCCCTTTATCTTTTTTCTTCTTTAGTGTGCTTTGATTTTCTGTGCAGCATCTCCCTAAATATTATACAGTGAACTGGCTTATACAAGGCTTTGCATTTTAATTTGGGTCTGAAAAATCAAGAAATTAACAACCGAAGTGCTCAAGATCCTGGTTAGGTTTTTGCAGCTTTGACTCAAGTTAATTCATGTTAGTTTACAGACTCAAAGACTAGGAAGGAATTTTTATGAAGAACAGAATTTTATTTCTCTTTTCCGTTCTTTTGTTTTTAACTCTTATGGAAAGTGTATTTTTTAAACCAGGGAAGAGACTGCAAGCTTACTTTCCACTCAGGAAGAAAAAAAACCCAAACCAGTAAGATGGCAAGTGACACGTTTAAATTCCACTGTAACAAAATTAAGAGATCCCCAAGTAGACTTCATTTTGGTGTCACTTCTCAAAAAACATATTTCTCAGAAAAACAAGTTTGCTGTATATAAAGGGTTAGAGGGTAATAAATCAGAAGTGGTGCCACTACAAAACATACAATTGAAGAGCAGTTTTTATTTTTAAGTTCAGAGGATGAAGTAGCTCCATGTACAGTGGTTAAGAAACCCAAAACGAAGCAGAACTTTAATAAAGCAACTAGCTGATGCTCAAGAGATTCTCAAAACTGCACTGATGTGCTGCTGCATGTTACCTAAAGCCTTAGAATATGGGCAGATTCTCAGTGCGACTTCACTAACACACAGAGTATATCAAGTTACAGAGAAGACTCACATTAATTTGTCTTTATAACATTTTTAATAAACCTTTCAATAAGCTATACGGTCTGTTTTACTATGTCAGACTACTGTGTATAAACTTCAATAAACCTGTTAAATGCAGAACTAATAACTTATTCTGAGACGCAGCAACTTCTTTGCCTTCTTTGAATTAACTGTACTGTGTAGCTTTTAAACTCTTTTCAATGAAACTACTAAATAAGATACTTCAGTTATATAAATTTTCAACTTACCTTTTCCCTGTGAATTCTGCTTGACCCTTCTTATTGAAGATGAATTTGGAGTCATTATATCCCCATCCATTCCACTTCAAAAGTTCTTGCCTTGAAGGGAGAAAAATATGTGAGTGACAGTATCAGCATATTGCAGATCCAAAATGATTTTCCGTTGTATGGTTTTGGAAAAAAGTCTTACCAGACAGCAATTCAAGAAATCATGTACATATCAAAAATACATAGCTTAGAGCCAAAAGAAATTCTGAAACCACAACCACTACTCCTTCAGATTGCATCCTATGACTCGAAAGACCAGATGCTCTATAAAAACAACCACCAGCTTAAGTCACTGCACACTGTATTGAATCATAGAATCATAAAGGTTGGAAAAGACCTCCAAGATCATTATGTCCAACCTTTCACCAAACACCACCACGCCACCTAAACCACAGCACTAAGTGCCATATCCAGTCATTTCCTGAACACTTTCAGGGATGGTGACTCCACCACCTCCCCGGGCAGCCTGTTGCAATGTCTGGCAGCCTTTTCAGTGAAGAAATTCTCCCTGATGTCCAACCTGAACCTCTCCAGGTACAGCTTGAGGCCATTTCCTCTCATCCTGTGTGGCCTGTTATCCGGGAGAAGAGGCTGACTCCCATCTGGCAACAACCTCCTGACAGGGAGTTGTAGAGAGTGATAAGGTCACCTCCGAGCCTCCTGTTCTCCAGGCTAAGCAGCCTCAGATTCCTCAGCCANGGGATGGTGACTCCACCACCTCCCCGGGCAGCCTGTTGCAATGTCTGGCAGCCTTTTCAGTGAAGAAATTCTCCCTGATGTCCAACCTGAACCTCTCCAGGTACAGCTTGAGGCCATTTCCTCTCATCCTGTGTGGCCTGTTATCCGGGAGAAGAGGCTGACTCCCATCTGGCAACAACCTCCTGACAGGGAGTTGTAGAGAGTGATAAGGTCACCTCCGAGCCTCCTGTTCTCCAGGCTAAGCAGCCTCAGATTCCTCAGCCACTCCTTATCAGACCTGTGCTCCAGACTCTGCACCTGCTCCACTGCCCTTCCTTCTCTGGACACACTCCAGTCCCTCAAAGTCTTTCTTGTTGTGAAGGGCCCAGAACTGGACACAGGATTTGAGGTGTGGCTTTACCAGTGCCGAGTACAGGGAGATGATCACTGCCCTAGTTCTGCTGGCCACACTATCCCTGATCCAGGCCATGATGCCATTGGCCTTCTTGGCCACCTGGGCACACACTGGCTCACTCCAGACAGCTGTTGACCAGCACCTGCAGGTCCTTTTCCGCTGAGCCACTTTCCAGCCACTCTGCCCCCAGCCTGTAGCAGTCCATGGGGTTGTTGGGACTTCAAGGGGTTTGTTTGTTTATCTTTCTTCTGTGTAGAGAGAGAGGAGTAGATCACTGGTGATATTCTCCAACTGGCACGAGTAATGTGTGAAAGATGCTTGGTTTTCAGTCTATACATAAACACCAACATACAAATATTTTCAGAATAAAAAAGACACTCAGTATTTAAATTTATTTTCTTGACAGAGAATAATGATTTTAGTTGCTTGCCATCACTACTGCAATCCCACAGCATTCTTAACATTCAGTTGATGAGGCACTTTGAGACACATTTGGACTGAAAGTCATAAACAACAAAACCTCAAGAAGCAGAGGAATAACATATCAAAACCAACCAGAATGTGATAGCATAAAACTATAAATACATAAAAACCAAACTCACAACTGCCAAAATACAAGAAAATTGAAAAATCTTAAGCACAACCATATCAGATCTCTTAACTATGATAAAGTCATCAGAACTGCATCAGTGTAAGTATATCTAAGACTTAAGAAATACACTAATAGTAATTACACATTAATCTTGCTTTGCTTTAGAAGTTTGCCATTTATTTACATTACAAATGAAATTACTAACCTAGAAACCGAATTTTAGTTAAAATAAATGTATCTCAAAGAAGTCTGTCAAAAGATCATTTACCTCCCTGCCCTATATACAGTAAATGTAGCTCTTACTCTTTGACTGCCTAAGAGTAAGATCAGGGGTGATCACTTCAAAAAGACCTCATGATTCAGAGAAAGCACTGCCTCAATCACTTTCAGCTCCAGCATTACACACAAGATAACTGTGTGATGATTGATTACCAAAGGTTTTCATTATAAAGATAATATTAACACAGGCTGCTGACATACTATCAGTGTTGTAATTCAACAGACTTGGCTTAAACAAAATCTATTTTCTTCAAACTGCCTGTATGCAAGGTTTTAATTAATCAAATGGAAAAAAGTTATGGTCATGTATTTCATTACAATTGTTCGATTCACACATTCCAACCAGTCTTTGACAAATCTGGCACTTAAAGCAAACTTTATCAGTTACTGAGTACTGAAATTACACTATACAGTTCTGTGAAATAGCCAGTCTATGTTGTTCTTCCATACTGAAGAATGAATTCTAAAATTTCAGTCAAAATTAAACTTTTAGCCAAAATTAAACTGAGCAGAGAGCTGTCCAGATAGAGAAGCCTCTTTGGCTGCCTCCTCTTTCTCTCTTTACACATGTAGAGTTCACACAGGAAAGGACATGGATCCACTTGTGTTCCATAGCATGGGAATGCCTTGTTCTATTGTGCTGCTGTGACAGATTATCAAAAAGCGTTCTTAAGGCACGTTATGCAGACTTGCCCATTTTTACCCTTATTTCTATGTATGTATATTTATAAATGCTCTATATATTTATATGAAGTTCCACAAAGAAACTAAGTCATACCAAGTGGAGCTGCTTCCAGCTGAGAAGAAAGTGACAGAGAATTGGCCAACTCAAGTGATTTTTTTTAACTAAATGTTCCATTCAAATTCCAATCACTGCAGTCTTCCTCAAGGGAAGATTTCTCCCTCTGCTGACTAAATGCAGTATTTCTATATACCTGACCTCTGTAGTTCGTGGAATCCTGTTAAATCAGAACGGACTTGATTTACTAAGCAAAATTGAGGAAGGCTCAAACAGCTTCCCCTCTAAGTTAGAGCGAAGCCTAAAAAGGCCAGATTTTAAAAGAAAGGCTGATCAGTTTGCTTCGATTTGTAAATGACACAGCCTGCAGGAAGCTGTTCAGATCTTCTTGCATTACCAATTGAAAGGTATGTTCTTCAGAAGCGAGAGCAGGTGAACCTCAAGGCTCAAGAGAATTACCCTCAGCAGAGAGGAAAGCAGAAGACATCCAGAGGAGATCTCCAAGCCTCTGTGACTACAGAGGCAGCAGCAATGTCATACTCATATAATTCAAGACCGAACCTTTTGGAAGTGTTACATATTAGTTGACATACTATTCAGCCCAGGTGCAGGCAGCTCTGCCAGATGAAGCCAGGGCAGTGTGCTGCTCTTCTCTAGGTCTGGCTCACTAGCCCTCAAGTAAGGGAAATACACTGTAACACACACTGGCTCTGCACTTCCTTGTCTTTTCAGCTCACATTTGGAAATCAAAACTGTAATTTGACTGTAAGAAACAGAAGGCAACCAAGGAAAAAAAGTCTTTTTAATGTTGTAACACCATTCCTCCCTTGGCATTTTCATACTGCCCTTGTACAGCATTATTTATACAGTCACAGTTCCTTAGAAAACACTTTTCACACCCCAGCTGCAGCACTCCCACTGCCCTCTAAGGCCCTGGTGCAGCAAATAGAGCCGCCTGCCAGATTAGCATCATGCACCATGTTTACCTTGGCTCTCAAGAATGATCTGAGCTGCAGCTGAGCAACTGATGTAGCCTTCTACATTTCCCAAATTTTTCATTCCCAGTATCTCAGTGTTAAGAGAATATCATTCATCTCATACACCAGCTGAATATAAAGGGCAGAAAGAACTGCTGACCATCTGCAGACTTAAGCACACATTAAAAGCTTCCTCCATATAAAAGCACCCAGTGTATCCAATGCTGTCTCTGAGGACTTCAGCTACCTGTTGATCTGCAACTAATATGTACCATCATTATACCTAAACTTCCATAAATTATGTATCCCCTAACATCAATATTTTGTACCATCTGAAACAAAATTACCCTTGCAATAATAGCTTCTATCCCCATTCTTCAAGAATTCAAGAATTTGGTTGCTAAATGTTAAAATAACTAAAAAACCAAATAACTTGAATACCTTGTATAATATCTGAACACATCACAATATGTTAGCAAATTTCATGTCCTAGCTTGAAAAAGAAAAGCTGCTCAGTTTGACTTAGTCAAGTGACATGTTCATGCTACACATGTTGCATGTTTAGCAAGATATAATTTACACATACTTCTGTTTTTCTTCCCAGACTCCTTTCCAAGAATATATATAGCCAAGACTCTCAATAGCATTTGATATTATTCTCACTTGAAACTAAATGTTATTCTGTATTGTACCCAAACTGTCTTACTTAAAGACAACACCTTTCCTATTCAGTACATTGGCTTCAACAAAATATCAAGCTCATTAAGTCTCATTTTTTACAGAAATGTGGAATATTTTAGCCAGAAATAGTAGAAAATGACCAGTTCTTTCCTGCCTTCTAACTCAAAAGAAGAAATTCACTACTGAAATATACAAAGTAGTATAAATCAAACCTTGCTTAAGGTTTTTTATGTGTATGTTGATATATACACACATTTAACGATACTGCCTGAAAGAAAATAAGTTACCATGGAAGCAGTGACAATAGATTAACACAGTGTGACTAGTTTAAGTGAATTTAAATATTCCACTTTCATTACAATGCCCAACACTAAAATACTAGTTTGACTCAACAAATAAGGATTTTTACAGTCGGGGGGCAGGAGGGTGGCCCCTGGCCCACCAGCTGAACTAGCGCTCCCAAATCATCCAGTCACTCAGCTGGGCAGGCAGAGGCCTTTGGACTACACTATTTCAACAAAACTGTACCTGCCAGCACTGTTCAAACCTCAGGTTTTAGTGACTGGCACAGTGACTGGATGAAAAAGTTCTCACCTCCCCGACAGGAAGATGAAGGATAAGCACAGGGTCTCCCACAGATAGCCAAGGCTTCTTTGGAGAAGCGAGATGAATGTGCAGTTCAACCCAGCTGGAGAAATGTGACTCGGGTGGAGCAAAGCCCAGATGCTCCCATCAGTTTCCTCGCAATAACCACCGACATTTTCAATTCCATCACCAGTAGATGCTCAGCATTAAAATCACATTCACATAAAATACTCACAGGCACTTCTGTTGCACAATAGAAGAACCGGCAGATTCCTGGAAATCAGTTTAAAGTGGCAGTTTTAAGGGCTACCACACAGGCTTAAGCACCAGTGTTTGCCTAACTTAACAGAGTCTTGCAAGTTGTAGAGTTCTTGCAAAACTCAGTGCATGGGTGTAGTAATACTGAGGCAGTATTATGGGGGTAAGGTGTTACAAGAAGACATTACCCAAGGAACAACTCCTTAGAGCCTACCTCAGTTGGACTTCAGGTTACCAACCCAGCCCACCAGCTGGAAATTGAGAACCCTTTCCCCAGGCGGTACCAGAAGATCACTCCCTCTCGCCTGGAGCAGTCTCCCTGTTCAGATTATACAGTCACACTTCTCAACCAAGTAAGCAACACTACACAGTGCTTCTGAAACCAGTAGTAAATTAGTATCAGGTGCCTGAAATAAAGAAAGAACATGCAGCCCAAGGAGTTGCTTCAAAAACTGCTTTGTGAAAGCATCATTTATCTGGAGAGGAATGCCATGCTGCAGGCACAGAGTATCTGCTGTGTTTGTCATTCTTATACTTTTTCCCTCTTGGAAGACCTTCCCTGCAGCAAACCTAATATAATTGTTCTCAAGTCTGAAGTCAAATAACATGTTTTATAACCTTAGACACATTCAGGTTCTGCAGCCCACACATTCAGCTAAGCCCCTGCAGCTGCACATACACCGATTCAGTTGCTATTCTGTTTGCTGAATATCTGATATGACAACACAAACCTGGGCTCATATTTACAGTTTAAATCTACAGTGAGCAGCAAATGCAGACAACCAGATTTTAGACACAAGATGTCAAGAGTTTAGGTACCCAAAAGCAGAGTGCTTTTCTTTAAACTATTCTGATAAAGCAAGTGTTCACTTTCCTTACACACTTTCTTAGCCTTGACTATTTCATTACTCTTCATTTCACCACACTGTAATAAACAAAGCCCCAAGGAATAAGGAAATTAGTGTTTCTCTAGCGTTCTTCCGTAGTAAATAAAGTCAATTAGGGCAAATTAAAGATCGAGGAAAGCCAAGACATTATAATCATTCTTCTCAGTATACACTTGGCCAAATGATGATTCTTATGCAACAGAATACTTTACTAGAAGCTCTCTCTATTCCACCTACTACTTCAGCTGACACCAGTTTCACTTTTATCTTTGAAGAGACTGCTCTACTACAAAATGCATACGCATGGCTACTTCCACGCAGTAAATGAAATAGCACAAAGAGATCAGCCCTTTGAGAAGTATTTTCTAAAAGCTTGCAAAACCAGGAAACCTGCTTTGCTGTCTTAAAAGAAATAACTTAATGAAGGACTGAACTGTCTGCCATTTATCTGTGCAAGTAAGCTCAGTTCCTGGACAATACCGTTTTATCCATCCCATAGCAAATATTTTAGCATCCTCTGTAGCAAATACATGAGATAATTACTCAAGGAAACTTTCTGGCCTACACCATCAACCCTAAAGCCTTGCACAAAAGAGCCCAGTTTTGGATATAACAACATTACAGAGGTATTATGCTTGTCCATCACATTCAACCTGCAACTGATTTTTAATACTCCACATTATTTATTTTCTACAAAGAGGTACAGTAACACTTCAGGAAAGTCTAGTTGACTGCAATCTGCTACACTACTGATCTCCTTCCTTTACTTCAGCTCAAAGTAGCTTCTAGTCCACGTAATTACTTTAGTCTATTGCATTATCAGATTATTCTAATTCTATTCAGTTTAAATAAACACATCAAGTTTAAATAAACAGCTATTTATACACATTCCTTTTCTTGTACATAACAGTTCAGATCTCAGTAGATATCAAGCATCTGATCCACAAAAGTCTTTCAGTTTTTGCCATAAACTGCTACTTGCTTTCATATAATAATCCATATTGAGCTTCATATATTAAACACGTCACACTTTCATCTAGGTTCTTTTTCTAATGAAATTTAGCTAATTAATATATCCAGTTTGGCTTATTTGGTATCAAATGGTCTAACAATAAATACTGTATTACTTAAATTCTTATAGATTTCCTACATTTCATCTTCATGACACTCAACTACTTGGAGCTACGCGTTAGACAGGAATTGCTGCTGAAGTCACTTTTACAATCAGATTATGACACCTTTCTTCATGTTAGTGTTTCCATGAGAGAATCTTCTTTATCTGTTCCTCAAGTATTAACTTTGACTAGCAATTAATTGCTTTGATGCAATCACAGAACCTCCTGTGAACTGCCACACCTTCCCCAATGCAACAGGTTCTTACTCCTCTGATTTCTTAAGACTGGTGTAGTGACACCAGCCCTGTCCTTCTTCACCTAAGTTTTCATCACAAACTCAGAAGTCAGCTACACCAGTTTAGCACCAAGTGTTGCTTAAACACTGTTCTCTAAAGGATAAAGTCTCTATTATAAAGATTGCTCTGAGTATCGGGGATAAGCCTCTTAAAGACACTTGTTATATTCAAGTAGTACCAATTCTTTAGGAGTTAGTTCATGTTGCTGCATAACAACGTCATAATCGTTAGCAGCAAGAACTGCAAGTGTCTCTGTGAAGAAGGAATGGCAACATTAACACATTACCCTGAACAACCTGCCCGTGAACTTGACAAACAGCAGCCAGCCCACTACACACTCATCCCCTAGTTTACCCTGTGTAACAGTATGTCCATAATAATTAAAAGATATTCACAAGCTTCTCTTCATCCCCTAGGAAAGCAGCTTCTCCATAGAAAGACAGGATAATCAGGAGATCCTGTCCCGCTTTCTTTTGCTCCAGGACAATTTTAAGCCTACAAGCTACTGAGTCAACATTTAGTTAAACTAAATCAATTACCCCTTTTAACAAAGACCAAATTGTTTAAAGTTTGATTTGAATAAGTTATAATATACAAGCTATTTTTATGAGATCAACATCAGGGCACGCTCCATCTCTCAGGCACCTTCTAGCCCATGCAGCAGTCACTCTGGTACAACTCTCTTCTAGAAAGTCGTAGCACCTGTCTGCTTCCAAAGCAGTACAGGTTGAACACTTCATGTACAAAGAGTTATTCCCAAGATTAAGTAAGTTTTTAACTCAAGTCTTTTTAACTCAGCAAAGAGTCAACAAAAGTCAACAGCATAACATAAAAGAACAGGAAAATTCACTTCAAGGAAGAGTTATTTTGCAGCTCAATTGTTTTACCAACTTTTTCAGCATGCCTATCATCCTGCTAAGGCTTAAACATACATTGTGTAACTATGATTCCCATCTTTCACTGGAACACTCCATTAAAATACTACATTCAAGCCAGGAATACCACTAAGAAATAACATCTCTCTACTCTTACAGTACCTAAGATTTCCCTCGAGAGGATACTCAGACAAACAGATAGCTGCTTCTCTTTTGAGGAATTTTCCCGTCTCAGTAACTATAATTTGAAAAAGTAGAAAGCGTATTGCAATCCTTAAACACATCAACATGCAAATGCATTGCTCAGTCTTCCTAGGCGTTTTTATTTGGAAACAAGAAGAGTTGGATGAGACCCACAGACTTTCAGGCAATACCACATACTCTCCATCCACCCCTCGCTGGTGAGAAATAATGTCTGAATCAGATCTTTAACAGTTTGGTCTTTGAACTATCAACAAGAAAGCCATGTTTCTAGAGGCCACTGCCTACTGACTGTTGGAAAAGAGGCCAGAAAAAAGTTTCTGTGATCACAGACCTAAAGTACTACAAAGGGTTTTTTTCATCAAAGAAAGCCATCTACTTTGCAGAAGAAATACAGCATGAGGAGAGTGCACCTAAGTCTGCTAAAGCAGTGTCGGTAACCTTGCCACTACTTAAAACACTACAGGAAAGATGCAACAGGTGCAAAGAACAAAAATTTTGCCTAAGGTACTTTTGGCTACAGCTTTGCTAGGAAAAATGAAAGTAACAGTTCAAAAGAGGCAGAAGAGCTGAATCAGCATTGAACAGACTACAAGAAGACAGCATCCAGGTTTGGATTGTCCTAATATTACTGATAAAAGGCATGCACTGTCTCTAGGTCAGTTATTTTTACTAGATTTTCCCATCAACCTTCTTGGTCTCATAAATAAAAATCAGCTCCAGATTAGCTGGGAGTACTAGAACAAAACTCAGGCATTCGTCACGTGCCCCCTCCAAAGCAGTGTAGGCAACAGAACTGTCTTTCTCCTCCATCCCTCCAAGACGTGGGCATTATCCTCAAACATGAGCTCGACCAAGATCCTCATATCCTAGCTATACTGAAGTATCAGAATTTTCACATGCAGCACCTTAAGCATGTTTCAACCATATCTCAGATGTGCAGAGAGAAAGTTAAGACAGACATAAAGCTACCTTTACATTTTTCTTTCTTCTACACACACAAAAAGGGTGGGCTCTAAGTACATCAAGAAAGTTGTACCTCTGGTGCAGAACAAGCTTTCCAGCAGCTCCCTTATACCCCCCCACAGCAAATTTTTATCCTGAGTCCAGATCAAGTTATTTAGAGTAAAAATACTAATCCATTACGATCCTATAGCAAATCCTAATAGGACAGAGCAATGTCAGTAACCTGTAGAAGTACAGGTGTTAAGTTCCCTAAGCCTGTGTTTCCATGAGGAAGAAACTATCTTTCAGGTCACAGGCATCTTCACAAAAGTTTGTTTTTCCTGCTCTTCACAGATGCAATAACTGGCTGTAGAAATTACACAACAATCCATTTAAAATAAACCCCTGAAAACTAGCTAAACTGGTATTTTTTCAGAAACAGTGATTTCTTCCTAGATTCAAACCAAAGAAAAACTCGATATGGAAGGCAACAACTTCAGAACAACCCATTTGTCCCAGTGAGCAGCACTGTTTGATACATCTCCTGCACAAGCATCAAATTCCCCTCAATGAGAACTAAAAGCTTTCAAAACTGTTCACATTTGACTACATGTGCATGACATCCCAGTCCTCCCAAAGCAGGCAAGTTCAGCTTGTGACTGCAAGCCACAAAGTGCCTGTTAGGAGAATTCAAGCTGTTCCTTGCTCTCTTTTGGAAAAGGTTGAGAGCAAAGCATGGGCTGAATGGATTTTCCTCAAAGGAAGAACAGCTGTTCTATTCACTGCTTGCCCCATCTGACTCTGGACTGCCCCCACGCACTAACAAACTAGTCCCCATCCACAGCTCAAGAGAGAACAGGAGGTTGTCTGCAACTCAAGCCTTAAAATGCTCTTGTAAGATAGCACGCCAACACACATATTGAAAATCCACATCTGAGAAAGGGGGAACAATAAAAGAAAGTCACAAAACTAATACAAGTCCACCCCAGCAGAAAGGGGGCCTCATAATAGTAAATTACATGGAACTACATAATGGTATTATAATCATAGCATTTTTAAAAAATCTAGTAGAAAAACAAATCCAAGAGCCAGTGAAACAAACAACTTTGAACTCGAGAATTTGACTGTTTGTCTTCCCTTGGCATCATGTCACCTGAGACTCCTTACTACTACAGACAGTAAGAACCAGAAAAAGTAGTTCACAGCTCTAAAATTATTAATTTCTAAGAAACTTTTGTTAGAGCCTAATGTATGAGTACACTCTGCCAGTATTCACACGAGCTGAAGGCTTCTTTGAACAGGGGAGGACTGAGAGACCAGACACAGACCTTGCTCTTCACACGTGCTGCATTCCTCATCAGAGCACCCTCAAACTATTTTACAAAAACAAAACTTCTGCATCACATCTAAAGATGTGATTCAGGTGACCATGAACGACTTTCCATTTTAACACCATCCCACTTACTACAGAAACAGGTAAGAGGCTGAAGACCACCTTCTTTCGGTTTCCTCCAGTCCCTACAGCAGTGAATGGCTTCAGCACTTCCCCCTGACTGGGATCTGCCTCGCCCTCCTCCCCGCCGCTCCCTCCCG
>VZTF01004507.1:2985026-3012342 GCA_013397755.1 Cnemophilus loriae | reverse complement strand
CCCCCCCGCGCCCCACGGCCGCTCGCTCCCGTTCCCCGTCCCCCGGCCTGCGGGGTCCGCGCCCTGCCGGAGCCTCCTGCCTCGGCAGGGCTGGGCTTTGTGGGCAAACCAGGGAGAGAGGGAGAGGAAAGGCGCTTATTAAAGATTTCCTGCGTCTGGTGCTGTAATTACAGCCCCTCTGGGTCGCTGAACAAACTTGAGAGAACACGAAGGTGTCCTTTAGAGATGAGGATTGCCTAAGTTAATGATGAAATGGTAATTAATGGCAATAAGGTAGGTGGGTTACTTAAGAAATAGGTCGGTGAGGTGGCAGGTAATCCTGCCGGTGTTACAGATTTTATCGTCGCTGTTGACAGGGACGCAAGGCCCCGGTGAGTGCAGGGCTGCTGAGCCGGGTGCCTCTGCCTGTGCAGCCCGGCTGTCCTGGCAGGGAGGATCCAGGCCCAGCTGGCCTGCTCCCCCAGGAAACCCGCACCACGGAATGAGTGCTGACTGGCTGCTGGCAATGCATCCCCTTCTCTGTCTGGGATAGCCATCGCTGCGCCAATCCTTGCAAAAACTGTCAATCCTGACCATATTTGGGCCCTGTGGGAACGTCTGGGATCCACTTTGTAGCGTCATTTTGAAGAGGGAGAGGAACGGGGATTTAAGGGGAGATAAAGATTCGATGCCAGCCCCAGGTGCTTTCTGCTACTATGAATTTTCCTTGATGCACCAGAGTGATTTGGATTTCTGCTCAGGAAAGGATGTGGAAATTGGAAAAATTTTAAAGTAGAACAGATGATAAGAGGGTTTTTTTCCATCAGGAATGGAAAAAAGCTTAACAAACTGAGTCCCTTACAGAAGACTAAGGAAGATAGGTTATCAGTCTTCAAATATGTAAAAGACTGCTATGGAGTAAAAGGAAGCAATCAATCTGCCCTTCATGTCCCAGTTAGGTTGGTGAGAACTAATGAGCTCAAACTGCAAGATAGAACTTCAGTATTAGCATTAGACTACTTTCTAATGGCAGTGAAAATGAAAAACTGTTGTAGTCTGCCTAAGTAGAGAACAAAGTCACCTTCATTAGACAGCATTAAGAACAGGCAACATACATCTATCAGACATATCATTATAAGCAGTTCTGCTCAGGGCAAGGTGATGGGCTAGATGACCTGCTCAGATTAATTCCAACTTTTCCTCTGTGACATGAAGTATCTCACACTGTTGAAGCCTACTCAGTTGTCACACAGGACCTATTTTCATGATCAGCTTTTGCCACTGACTGAGACTGACCAGCTTTTTGGAAGTCCTGAAGTGGATTGCTAGGATCTATGTGATGACTGATACTTTCATAATGACATTTTGTCTATCGTTGTTGATTTATTTGTTCATGTCTTCCTCAGATGTTTGTTACGTATGTGAAATAAAATCCCATGAAAATTCATAACCTCTTACCCTCTTGCAAGCCTCTTTCAGGGACCTGTTTCTCCCATGATACTTCAACATGGTACCTTTCCATTAACTAAGCAATTTGCAGGAAGTTCTCCAGGGAGCAGTATGTACTGCACAAGCAGTGAGACTTGGGTTCAGTTCCTTACCTCACATGCAGTATTGGTGCTTCTTTCAGTCATAACTCCTCGTACATAAACCAAGGATAACAGTATCTCCCTAGAGAGCCTGGTCTGAGGATGAATGCACTGTGGACTGAGTGACGATATAGGACCAACCCCAGTAATGCCTACTGATGAGAAGAAGTACATAAAAGCTACCCAGGTGTTATTACTATTTGTTTTGCTTTTATTCTCACCATTGTTAATTGATTTTATGCCCTGTGTGTAGTTTGACTAGAAAATAGTCTGCAGTTTTCCTAGGGCAGTGATTGCACTAGTTGCAATGGGATCTCAGCCTGAAGTTAGGTTTCTGGTATTAGTGCAACATAAACAGCTGTTGTGGCAGTTTGATAGTTTGGTTATGGAGTTAAATTTTCCCCCTGTGAATAATTTGTATACAAGTTTCTGGATTAACTCGTGCATATCCACATTTAGCTGTCTGCTGCTGCGGAGGCAGTCTGTAGGGAACAAACACGGGTCTCGACTGAATTTCCATTCACATTGTTTACTGACGTTCTGGATATAGCTGGGGGGACTTTCAGTCACAGTTACCTAAAAGTTTCCACATAGCTGAACGCAGCCAAAGAGATACTAAATCCACTGCGCTAGGCTTCAGATTTTCCTAGAATGTTTCTTTGTATCACAGTCACTTTTAAGGAACAATAACGAGCCCATTGGTCATTTATTTGATTATAATTGTAGAGATTTGCAGTAAAAAATTGACCTCACCTAGAATCTGATAAGCAATATTTGTCACCACCTCACAACTTACTTCTCGAAAGAGTTCCAGATTAATTTTTAAGTATGTGTGTGGACGGAGATTTAACTGGGGATGGTAGAGACACGGTGGTGTGGTTTGGAAAGTATTGAGAGCCTTGTCTTTTGCGAAGCAGAGGAACAGCCAAGTCACACCTTGCTTCTGTGCAAGAGGAGTCTTCGTTTACAATAAGAATGCTAAGCTCCTACCTGTGCTCTGCATGCAATCCCTGCTTCCCTTGGAAGGATGGTAATCTTCATAAAAAGCAGCAGTAACATAATGTGCTGTCAGATTGTGAGGTCACTGTCTCTCATTTGCCTAAAGTGAACCACTGGCATATTTTCAAAAGCTATATCTAATTTAATCATATAATTCATTGTGATAAGTAGTAGTGCTGAGAAGGAAACCTAGGAAACACGATTTTGAAAGTAATATGTTGTGACACGAAAGAGAACTTATATCAGTAAAAATACCAGCAGATCTACAAGGCAGTAGTTGGAAGTATTCTAAGTATTGTTGAGACAAAGCAGCAAGCAGCCTTTGCCATTCCATGAGCTGTCCTTCCCACAAAACCAAGCGCGTCTGCAAGCATAAGTGAGATGCCAGCTCAGTGTGGCATCTCATGTCATCAAAGGCCTGCATTTCCAGAATTCTGTGCACTGGCATTTTCAAGAAACAGTTTTAAAGCCAGTTTACAGTGTAATACAAAGTAAAGTTGCCAAAGTACTTTAAACTTTCAACTTTCTTCATAACAAGGTGTCTCAGAGTTCCATTACACAGTGGTCCCGTGGGAGACCACAGAGGGAACATGCTGCTCAGGACAAACACTACACCCCTAGGCAACCTGCACACAGCCTGTGGAAAGAAAAGACTCTTCTGATAAATCTCCTTGCCTTGAGTGGAGTCCTGCAACAGGTTGTAGAGAATCACCTAATATAGCATGAGAGCCCCTGAGATGTAGGTATCAGTTGCAGAAAATTAATTGATGGGAAATAGCAACTGTACATACATCTGGGAGAGCAGGTAAAGTACAGTGTTCAACCTAAACTGTAGTAAGAAATCTGAAACATTTCAAAGAAGTTTTATTGAAATATGAGAAAGTTCCCAGTCCTGGCAGGAAATGCAGTGCTGTAGTACATGTCCATGCTATTCCTTTACTGACTAAATAGCAGAAAAAAGTTGTGGGATTTTTTTTTTTTTATTTTTCATTTTAAAGTAACACAGCTTTGAGCTACAATTCTTAATTCACCTCACTGCTTCTGAAGGCAACAGAAGAACATTATCATAATATTAGGCATTGAGAAAATGGACATAAAGAAGCCTTTGCTTTCTAGAAAAATGAAAAAGTAGAAACTAATTTTTTCAAGACTCTCCATTTCATGGTGCTACTTGCAAGGTTTAAACAGAAGGAAACACCTATTGAATAAGGTGTGTTTCAGATGTTCTTGCTTTGTCAGGTTCAACTACTATTAAGATGTGATTGACACTAATGTATTAGAACACCTTTTTGTTCTGTACCCCTCTACAAAAGGACACCACCTACAGAAGAGGTGGGGTTTTGGCTGCCTTAGGTATAGGATGGGTGTGGGACATCCACAGCTGAATCATGGACTCAGAAGCTGTTGAGGCAATAAAAGGGGGGAAAAGGCATTAACCCCCTGAGATAATCTCTGCATTAGTCATTTTTTCACCAGAGGAAAAAAAAATAAAAAACAAGCCTACACACATTCATGAACATGTCATTCAACACCAAGTAATTCCAGCTTTGAGAGGAGTTTTGCTGATATGAAATGGGCCAAGAAGTTTTCCTGAAGTAGCCAATTCCTCTAAGACTTACTTAGGCATTGTGTCACTTTTATAACGTCAGCAGAGTCCCTGGCAAAAGGCACTGGATCCATCTGTCAGTCCTTCCATCCACTACCAGCTTACAGCACTATGAGCTCAGCTTGTCAGCCTCAGAGCTTAGAGATAGGGAGCCTGCAGGACCTCAAGCCATTGGCAAGGATCAGCCTGAATTTGAAAGGTTACACAAGGGTAGGAGTGATAATAGGGAAAAAATTATAAGAGAGAGCATGGACGATGAATGAAGGCTCCAATCTAGGGATCTTCAGCCAGAAGCTGACCTTTCTTATATAGAAGAGGTTAGTGGGCAGTATGTTCTCTCTTTAAACATACAAAAAATGCAGATGGTTTTGTACATGGTGGTCAACTTTCTCTTGTTAAATAGAGAAATTTTAAAAGAAGCTCAACTATTTCAGCTTTCAGTCAACAGGATGACCTGAAAGCTTAGAAATGCTGGAACTTAAAAGTAAGTTTGTATCTGAACAAGGGGTGATCCCTGAGAATCAAGTACCAAGTCCTTGTCCATAGTGTATTTAAAAATGCATGTAGACTCCTCAGTGAAACTGCTGTGACTTCACCAAGCCTTCCACTGGCGCTCCAAGGCAGAGTTATTAGTGATGTATTTTTACTATCTGTGTACTTAGTAACTCCAGACTTGAATTTTCTGTATACCACTTTTGCATGAAAGAAAAATACTTGCTGCCAAATTGTTAGCTGTATGCACAGATGAGTTTGTGCATCCCTCAGTTCAAAGCTGGCCTCTGCAAACTGAATGAGATGCATCTCTGTTTCTTCTGATTACTTCTGGTAGTCAAACCAGCTGTGCTCCGTCACTGGTAGCAACAGTGGCAGGTGTGTTTATCAGTGTACATACTTTGCAGGCGCACAGTGAACTCATTTCACCTTCTTCATTCTACTGTAATGACAGTGCTGCTGCATCCAAATAACTAAGGAAAGAGAGACAAGCTTCACAGAAAACTCTGCATAGAGATGGATAGCCCTGCCCAGTTTCAACTCTTCCACAATGTATGTTGAAAGCTTGTCAAGAGAAAAAGCTTTCATATTTACTTTTTGAGGCAGTTCCGTAAAACCAAACATAGTTACCACATACAGCTTCTCATGGCTTGGTCAGTGAAATTAAGCATAATTTGACAATTACAGACAGTTATCTTTCAAGGTGCATATCCCAAAGGAGCTCAAGTGCACATTCTTTTATACTGCCCCAAGACTTTCTCTACTTCCCCTTTTCTAAGAGAGCTGTCAGGTAAAGTGAAATGTAGCTGCCCAGCATGACAAGGGAGCTTCTGTAGAAACTATTTGCCTCTATACTTTCCTGGTTGTTGCAACTCCTGTACGCCCGCATTTTGTCTTGGTGACTTCATCTCATGACTATTGTCAGTTCTCCATACTGAAAAACAGATTATATTACAGCATTTTGCTAAATAATCCAGTCTAATCATGTCGTTTGATGCACTAAATTTTTTACATTAAGATTCTCCCAATCTGCTACAATTTCTCAGATTTTAGAAGAGAAAGAAGAAATTACCTAATAATGGCATTTGCTTAATTTTGTATTTTCTTTGTTTAGGTCCCTAGACACATTGGTTCTAATAACTATTGTTACTCCTAAGGGTGTATAACATATAAACTGTATTGTGGGAGAGAATGTTGTTTGTGTTTTACTTAGAAACTCAATCCTTGTATATCCTTTTGAGAAGATTATAAGTATGACAAGAGCTCTACAATTTCTGGGTGAGAGCAGCATCTCAGGAGGAGGTTAAATAGAAGGGTATGAAGAGGGCTGATTGTGCTTGAATGCAGTCTAAGTCAGTTGAATTTTTACTTGCTTAATTAAAGTATGAAAAAGGTGTTGATGAAAAGCCTAGTGTATTTGTACAGTTCTTGACTGACTCTTATTATAGAGTTCTTTACTGCTGGAATAGGGATATTTATCACATAACTTGGCAGAAATGTTTGACATATTTCAGTTAAAACTCTAACACTTAACTGTCGTAGCTGACTCACAAAAACCCTTTCCTGGATCAGATAGCCAGGCAGCTTAAGAAACAAATCAGCTATTGCAAATCCTTGTAGTTTAAAGAGAAGGAATAATTTCTTCTAGTGTTTATAACATTTTAAGACAATTCTTAAGTATGCTCTGGGGAATACCAAGGTATGCAACATCAGACACACAATTAAGCAATGTAATTGTGTAAACATCGTGTTTGGGACGGGCAGGGTCTTTGAATAGATCATGCAAAAACTGTTCCCAAATGGAAGCTGACAAATACTTATGTGACTCTTTAAAAAGGAACAAAACACACCTGTGTGCATTGTATTTGGCTGAGGTACTTGATTCTATTTCTAAGGTTCCCTTCACATAGTGCCATTGGTTTGATCACTTTTCATGTGAAACAATGTCTTTTCCCCTGCTTAAAACAATAGGTTTTCATGATCTTGAGGGAACTAGATGTCAAAACAGAATAAAACATCTACACCTTAGATTAAGCCTGTCTCAATAACTCTTATATCATACTACTTGATAATTATCTCCCACACAATAGTAAAATTGTCCTGTAAAGGTAGCTACTAATGGAAAGTCAAGATTATGTAACTAATAAGAGGGAATTTTATTAAACATCTGAATTTCCAGGTGCTTTGTGAAAATGGAAGGCAATTTGCAACTACTCTGAGATATCTGTGTTTGTTCTGAAATATGCAGGCACACGTATCCTTTTTATAAATCAGATCCACAGTGTTTTAACACACAACTAAGAGTGGAGACTATCACCGTCATTTAAGGTCTGATGGGGAAATGGGTTAGGCTGAGTCGTGATGTCCTGCAGATTTGCAGTTTATGCACTAAGCTACTTTAAGATACGCTTACCCAAACAGCCACTTTCTCCCATCCCCTGAACTTGTGTCTTTTTTCAGCCCTGAGTGATGTTTGGTTCCTTCTTAGTCTGTTCCCCCAAAGTTTCCTGCAATTCCATCTAGTTTGGCCCAAATTCCCTCTGGACTGCCAAAGCAGAGGTGCCCTTCCTGTATCTACTGAAGAAATATAGGGGACTAATACAATTCATTTTGAGAGACATGCTTCAGAACGAAGACATTCAGGAATACATGCAAAGATGATGAGAACAGATTAGATGAGAGTCAGGCAGAGTGCAGACAAACACACATGGTGGTATTGTGCATTTAATGATCTCTTCATGTGCTGTGCCAAGAGGGGATTGAGCAACATAAGCAATTACATGGCAAGGTAATGGAGGCAAACTGAACATTAAGAAATGGCTTTTTTTGAGCTTGCCACAGAAAGCTTAGGCAGGAGACTGCCAATGCCATGAACATACCATATTCTGTTTCCTTGTACCGTGTTTCTTTTGTACCTCTCCTGTCCCTCAAGGAATGGAGAAATGGGAAGGAGGAATTGCAGTCAGCGAAAGAGGAACCAGAGTCACAGAGCTGTGAACAGGGAGCTTAAACACAACCTGGTGAGCACCATCCACCATGTGGTGTTGCACTAGTGGCCAGCCACAGCAGAAAACGAGTGATTTAATGGTTTACAGGCAGCTAAATTATCATTATGCCAGTACTATACCATTTGCACTTTGTTTGGGGCAGAAGCTCGCAGCTTCCATAACTCATTCTCCTTTTCCTTGGAACTGCATCTAAGTTGTTCAGTTTTGCCCCTTCTGAGAAAGAACAAACAAAAGGAGGAGACAGACTGAAGTCTGAATAATTAGATCAGGTAGTAAATCAAGGAAGTTTGAACAAATGTAGCTAATTCTGTCATTATGTGAAACAAAACAAATGTTGATTCAACTCTCGTTTAGACTGGGGCAGTCAAAGGCAGCTGAATAGAATATTTGAATGAGTAAAAGCAACATTTCTGCTCAGATGCAAATCTGTTGCTGTTTTTAAAACACACTTTCAACATCAGAATGCTGGTGGAAAGGGTTGATTTTCAGAATTTTTCAAATTACAGCACAGTATATTAAGAGAAATGAGTGGCAATTTATCTGAATATGCAAGGCCATAAACTGGAGCAGTTCAGCAGCTGCTCCACAGGCAGCTAAACTGTCTTTGTGATGAGAGAGAGACCCTCCTGGAGAAGAGGAAAGTGGACACTCATGGGTAGGAACCACTAAAAAGCATCATTACCTGTAAGTAAGCAAGCACTGCTAAAGCAGACAGAACAGTGAGAGTCACTAGCAGGCAGCCTGGCAGTCTGTCTCCCTTTCCTTTTTGGAAATATCGGTTATTTGTTGATTTTAACTTTTTCAAATGTTGTTTCCTTCCCGATGATGTGATTTGAATTCATCTGCATATTTGATTTTCACGTTGTAGAACGTTAATTAAGTATATACAATTAATGACTGGCGTCAGCTTATCCTGTGGAATTTGCAGCAGCAGGACACCTCAAACGCTCCTGCTGCTGCTGCCTTGCCAGACCTGAGGACTCCAGTCTCGGGCACTGTCAAGCCAATGCTGTTCTCCAGTGCTTTGTTTCAATAGAGAAATGTGGCGCATACAAGGGACAACAAAGGCAGCTCCTTTTTTGAAGAACACAAAATAGATTAAGCTGGTCTCAGCTGAAAAGGATGCCATCAATTTAGACAGCAGCCTGCTCTTTCAGCTGAAAACACGGGAAATGGAGCAGCACAAATGGGTGAACTGCTTGATTCTCCAAAATATTTGTGAGATAATTAATCTCTGCTGCTTGCTTTGTTTGATAGGGGACCAGCTTACTGCTCCATTACATGCAGTGATGTGGCTGAAGAAGGTAGGCATTTTCAAATGAGAGAAAAACACAATTTATTTTCTCTTTAACACAACATTCTTTGTGTGTTGAGAAGTGAAAAAACAAGTTGTCCTTGTGTTCATGGCTCCTCAGCGCTGCAGCACTGGAAGTTTAGGGGCAAAGGAACAGTTGTAAAACAGAAAGTGGGGGCAAAGAAAGCAGTGCCAGACTTTGAGGGAGAAAGTACTACTGTAAATATACCTAATGACTAGACATAAAAAGAGGTACTGAGTGATTCCTCATGCCCTTGTGAGCTGAAAGCAGCTTGGTGAGAATCCTCAGGGCAATCATTCCCAAGCTTGCTGGAACATGAAGACTCTGGGATAATAGTGTTGGCTCCCCTGCTAGAGCACTCTCTCCTGGCCTATGGATGCACTAGTTTTAAGAGGGCAGTTAAGGAAAATAGTACAACCTTGTGACTAAAGGAAGAATAAAACCATGATAATAAATTCAGCAGAGGGAGAGTTAGAAAACTGAGGCATTTATCAGGGCAATTGTCTTGCCGTGACAATGGTAGCACTTGCTTGGACATCTTAGTACAAAGTAACTTGGGCCAAGAGCATTAAAACTGCCTTACTCCAATTAAAATAGCAAGTTTCAGGTGGAATGGAGAGCGTGACTTCTGGTACACAGGAAAGCAAGACAGCTAAAATGACTGTTCTTGAGCCCCTAATTTGAGTTTTTCTTTTGTGTTTGAATTTTTCCTTAAATGGCTAGAGATCATTTCTGTCTTATTCCTCCAGTAAGATGTTTAAATTCCTCATTTAGTGCTCAGTACATCATTCAAACTCTCCAACTCTCAGAGCAGAAAGCACTGCTTTTGGATCTTCAGTGGCTTTTATGGAAAGCTTTTTAGCAATTATTTTGTAATCAACCGAAGTGTGTATTTATATATCAGTAAACTATCTTCTAAACACTTTTGTTATAGTATCTAAATACATTTTATTGCAGCTTCTAACCAGTTTCTAAAAGCCATTAAAAGTTAAAAAGGAAAAATTATTTGCCTCAGATTTATTTTCCGGGTGATACCGTGTGTCCCAGAATTGCCAAGTGTTCCTCCCTTCTGTAGCCCTTACTTGAATTGTACAGTATTGTTGCCTGTGTTAAAACAGGCAAACTTGATCCTTATGCCTTGTCAATCTTACTTGAGATTTGAGTCAGTTATGTTTTGACTGGATTTAAAAGAAAATATTTCAAAGTCTTTGGTTTTTTTTCCCTGGTCAACACTTGATTTCTCACTCCATCTTACCTTGTACACTGGTTCCAGGAGTTTTCAAAATGTTCCAGGTGTTGGAACAAGACTCCAGAGCCAGCAGCCCAGCTGCACAAGCATCCCTCAGACATCTGGAGTGCTGACCTGCAATGAGCTGATTTGAATCAGTGCCTCTGTGGCAAGTTTTGTTTCAGTGTCCTCAGTCCTGCAAATCCCTGCAGGAGGTCCCAGCACAGCCCAGACAGGGCTGGCAGTGGGTCCCGGAGTCCCCAGCTAGTGCAGACATCCCCATCTCACATCTTGAAACACAGAGGCTGAAGCTGGACCCTGAGACCTGGTGACATGTTTTCATTTGACCTACCACATCTAGGCACAGCAAAAATCTTACGTAGACAGCATCTCTATATGAAGGTCATTTGAAATTCCACGATACAGAGTTCTGATCTAAGGAGATCTGGAAAGCTGAGCAGAGTGGATTAACCAGACGTTTTCTGATCTGCCACAGCCTAAATGTGTCATTGGCAAAGGACTGGGATGTGCTGTTTGTGACCTTTGCTTCCAAATGCACCACAGCCCAACCTTCCTTTTACCCAGCAGATGGCCAACTGCTCTTGCTAACAGAAAATAAACCTAAGCAGAGGCTTCCTCACTAGTGTTTATAGCCCTGCAGATGGACACTTTAAAGGAAAGGCAGCTTTGTCAAAACATAAAACAAAAACCTATGAAACTTTAAATTCAAGGCCTGTTATTTTGTGTTCGGTGGTAGAGCTCCTTTTTCTTCAGACAAGTATGCTTAAGTAATAAAGTACATGCAAGGCTTCTGGGAAATGTAGCATGTGCTCTGGGGATGTGGGGTAGTTTACTTCTACCAGGAGAGCCAAAGACTGCAATAACAGAAATTGTAGGCTTTGTACCCCTGGAAAAGCTTAGCAATATTAAGCTTAATTACAGGATAAAGTATAAATAAATGCTTTGAAGTTTTGTTCAATGCAGCTCTATCTGCCCTTCCCTGATGCTGTTCTTTCTCTGAGTGTTCTTTGATCTCTGAGCTGGTTTAGCTGGACCCAGCTGCACACAAGTGGGTGCAATTTTGCCTAATGCTTGTGACTTTAGGTGGTCAGAGGGCACTCTTAGATGGGGAATGTGAAAGACTAAACCTGAGCTTATATTTTCTCCAGAGTTCACATTTAGGATTCACCCGGCAGCTCAGACATGGTACTGCAGCATGTAGTAACTCATCCAGAGGGGATAGGTTCAGCTCACATGCTTAGAATTATCCCTAATATTTTGTCTCCCGCCATTAACTTCTGCTGGTAGGTAGTTACCAACATGGGCCAGCTGATGGACAGGCATCTTCTAGCATCAGTGAAGGTCTCACAGTGACAAAATGAACTAGCCAATGGAAAGCAAACTGGGAATGGAAACAACTAACTTTCATCCATTACTAGGACATTAAGCAGTCTAACACAGTATGGCAACTGTTGGCAGACGCTCAAAAGCTGGAGCATGGGGTGCCTGAGAGGCTCGGACTGACCGGTCACGAGCTGTGTCAGCCAACATCTCCAGGAACTGAGGACACAAAAGACATCAGTTCTCCTCCCAGACCTGCTGCGTTTGCAGTAGTTTTCCCTCTTCTGCTTTTGACGTAACTATTAGAGACAGTGCTATTCAATCACCAGGGAGATAAATGCACACAACATCAAAGGTTACAGTAGAACAGAGATTACAGAAAACAGTTTCCTGCTTAATTTTATATAACTTCTAGCAGTATTGGAGTTACTGTTTTACCATTCTTCATATACAGCCAATTAGCTTTTTCTATCTGAAAATCTCTTGCACAATAACACAGCAAAGGATATAAAGTAAGGAAGTATGACTCTCCACTAGAAAACTAAGAAAACTGGCAGGAATCTTATGGGCAGATAAAGTAAATAAAATAGCATTAACAGTCTTAGCAAGGCATTCCAGATTTTGAAATGACAAAGCCCTATTCAATAAGCTTTTTGCATTACCTAAACACTGACTGCAATGTGTTGTGCAAACAGTTTTAAAGTTCTCCTGTTACTGAGCAGGAGGTTATGCAATCAGACCGCAATACACACTTTGCTTTTTGAAGACAAGTTTATAAAGCAGTAAAGTATTATAAAAGTATTGTTACAGAAGCAAAAGCTCTTTCAAGTCATTATAACTGCTCACGTCACAAGAAAGGGAGGTTCTTTAAACTCTGTGTCATTGTATATTATGCATGTAAGGCATAAAAAAATGACCTTGGGAAACAGAAGCCCTGACTGCCTCAGACAATAATGGGTGCCATAGGTGTTTGCCTTTCAGAGGTGGCAAATAATACTGTAAGTTCACGTACACAAGTATGTGCAAATGGGCTAAGAAATGCCAAACAGGAGGAAAGAAAAATGTGTGGCATGGAAAGCCACTAACTGAGGCAAATGTCTGAGCGAGTAAGGCCGAGAGTGCTTCTCTGCCCTGCCAATGTTCTCTGCCATTCTACCTTGGCATTTATTACCTTGATACGCTTTTACTATTTCCTGCCCTGCCCCAGGTGTCTCTAAGCTTAGTATTTGATTTTGCACCCTTTTCCCTATATTGCTTATGCTTGTTTCAGGCAACAGTAACTGCATGGAGTAAATCTCTGGGGTTTTATAGAGCCATTGTTCAAAACTGTGTTTGAGAGTTCTCCTACACATTTGCAATAATAAACAACCAAAGAAAGAAGCTAAAATTAATAAAAACATAACAAAAAGGCAGAGGTAAATACTATTATATACAGTGGAAGCAACTGGAAGAATGAACTTACAAAAAGGCTTCTTTGATTAGCATGTTATGAAGGAATGATCATTTTTAGAGAAAGAGCATGCAGTACTTATTTCATCCACCAAAATGTCATTGGCTTTGTATTTTGAATCCAGTTTTGAGTAAACATTGTGGGGCAGAGATGTTAGATTCACTTTCTTCATTTTGTAAGTACACGTCACTTTAGGTCCTCTTGCAACCAAGTGCCCAGTCCTCTGGTGAGCACTGGAGCAGACTCAGTGATGATCTAGTTATGTTCAGACCACAGTTGTTCCAAAGGGAGAGATTCCAGCTAAAAATATAAGTCTTCACTCTTTTCTATCATACCCCTTTTGGCAGAAGAGAAGCATTTGGCATACAACTGCTCTGGGAACTCCAAACCAGCTCAGAGGTTGCCTTGCAACAGAGCCATACCTTGGAGTCCATATTGGACCTTATTGCTGGAAAAGAGAATGGCTTGGCTGTAGGAGAATTTTTTCTGTAGCCTTTTTTTTTCCACTGGATTACCCACAAATCACTAATTAAAAGGAATAGATCCTTAGAACAGATGGATTTAGAGTTAGCAGTCAGACTTGCTATTTTCATGCCTATTTTACATTTTACCAGAAAGAGAAGGAAATTACAGTAAACATCTTTTGATAACCTTGCAGATTCCACTCATATAGCTAACTCCTATTTTGTGAAAAGCTCCATGTATACTGTGCATTTTTATATTATCTAGAACTTCAGAACACAAGATGGCAGTGTACATGCTATTGTACTATTCAGTGATTCAGGCTTGGAGGTGCTCCTGCTACTCAAACTAAGCATATAACATTTTATTTAGGCCTATATTAATCTGATCATGTAATTGCGGTATTAGAAATAAACCTAAAAGTATTCATCAACAGCAGAAACAAATGCAATCTGCCAATAAATGAGTATTGCATGAACAAGTGTTAGGTAAAGCTTAATTCAAGATTTTATTGTACACAACAGCACTCTGGAGACATTAAAAGCCTCTTATGAAACTCCTCAATTGCAATAACAAGAGGGTATCCCTTTACGAAGGAATGGAAGCTGGCTCAGTCGTACGAGCTTCCGAGCAAAATTGGCTGCTGGGGAAAAGCACATAAGAGAGCTGGCAGCCTGAAATATGTGGAGAGCTCAGGGCTCTCGGAGGAGTAGTGCAGACCACTGAAGTGGAACAGGCTGAGCAGTATCTAAAATTGAACAGGTGCCTTTCTGTGAAAAAACTAACAAAGCGGACAACTGTTTGGCATGACAATTGAGAGAAAAAAAAATTCCACTGAGAGGCATCAAATTAGGTGATGGGTCTCTGGCTGAGGAGAAAATTGCTTAAAGACCTACAAGGAGTTGGACCTTTCCACGTGTAACTTCAGAGGAAGTTCATTCAGAGCCTCTCTGGGCACCAGTGGGTAAAGAGAACTGCAGTAACAAGCTTTCAAGGCCACTACCCAGAAACCTCTTTGGCTAGGTTGAGTTGAATTAGTAGGTGTAGGTAAAATGTTGTTTTGGCTGCCTTTCCCAGCATTTGGTTATGCAAACATGGCCTTGCTACATAGTAAAAAGAGCCCTTAGAAAAATAGTAATATTTCAGAGTATAAAGTAATCCTCGAAGTCACTATCCCTGTGGGATGTCTCATGCTGACAAAATTCTAGGCAGTCCAGAATTCTAGTTCAGGTGACTTTGCCTGCCTGTACCTAAACTCATGGCCCTAATGGGCAAGTCAGGTTGACCCAGGAGATCAAAACTCAACACCAAGGTTCATTACTTCTGAATACAGCTCTGAATTTGACATAGTTACTAGGAATTAGATCATGAAAAAATATATATTTCTCTCAGACAGGTGTGATATAACTATCTTCTGTTTTTGTCTACAGAATGGGAATACTTGTTATGCTCTGTTGTACTGCACCATGGAGATCTTCCCAGTGTGAGTGGAGATGGGTGTACTGAGCTTGACCAGTGTTTTTGACAGAAAGTGGGTTTTGGGGAATCCTGGTCCCCGCGTCTACTTTTCCTGTGGTCATTATCTATGTGTAAAAGTATCACTATGTTCCCAACCCCTCGATCACAGCAGCTCCAATGAAAAGTTGTCAGATTTTTCATGGTGGTCCACTCCTCTTGTTACAATTGGACCAATTGCTGCTTGTTACAGCCTTATGTTCCCACACATAAATCACTGGGTTAATACCAGGACTTCTTTTCCCTCTCTCTTTCTGAGTTTGCATAAGATTGAATTTGGCATTGATTCAAATCAAATAATTCAAATGCCTGGTATTTTAACTATGGCTGGGTGTGGGTTCATGACTAAAATAAAGTGTATTACCTAGCAGTTTCAGTCATTTGGTCTATTTGTCACAGTAGATTACAGAAAGTGTAGCATGCACAGAATTATGCATGCACTTTTCAACCATCTAAAATGGAGGATAAATTGAACATGTCACGGTTCTAGGAGAGTAATTTATATTGAGTACAAGCTGGGAAGGGACCAGAGCCAAAACCTCAGATCTAAATTACTTGAGTTCCAGGGAAATTTTAATCCAAATAAAAACTTCAGAGCTGTTCATTATATAATTAAGTGAACCAAGAGACCATATCTCAGCACTCACTCCCAAACTAAAGAACTTACACCAAAATTGAAGCTTTGTTGTTAAGTCCACAGATGCTTAATACTGACTGTGATAACTGTATGGAGTTACTGCCAACTGTCTGTTGTAACCACCCCACATGTCTCTTTTGGCTTTGCATATATCCCTGTTCTTCATAAATGAACTTTTCCAGCCCAATAATAGTTTCTCACTGAGAGTGTGTTATGAGGATTCACAAACTCATATTTTTTCATGCATGAACCATTGAAGTTGGTCTCATTGTCTTCTTTTCATTGCAGGTGGTTATTCAAGGTTTGACCTGCAAGGGTGTCCCTTCCCTCTGGCAACTCTGGGAATTATCTGCATTTCAAATTTCTGTGAATGCAGGTGCCACCAGTAATGTCTCAAGACTGAGAGGAGAAAGGAAAACACTGTTTTTTCTTGCTGCTTCTGCACGATCTTCCCTACAGTCTGTCTCATCTTCTTTTGCCTCTAGACAAAACCCAACTATTCTTATCATGGCAGTAGTCAGCTCATGTTGACATACAGTGAAATTCCATCTTTAGGTAAAACAGTTCTCACTTTTCTGTTCAGAATCATTCCTAATCCAACCTTCTTTTACCAGGTATAACCAAGTTCCACCAAATCAAACAATCTACCCTTTTCCTGTGATAAAATGTAGCTGTAATAGCCCACTCCAAGATTAAGTCCTCCCTCCCCACTATTTCACAAAAGCACCTCTTTGACCTGCCCCAACACAAATCAAAACTAATGTCTTTCCCATAGTCCAAAACAGCTTCTTCTCCCCAAAATAAACTCTCCTCTTGACACTGAAATGTAATGACCCCTGGAAATCAGGAAGTCATGGTGCAGCAGAATGATTGTAGTCCTAGAGACACTTTAACCTTTTCATTTACTGCAAGCATCATCCTTCTGCCTGTCATCAACCCTTAATGTAAAAGGTGAAGTCAGGACTAAGAGGGATGGAGCAGGAAATGTTGGCAGGCTGGAGATTGTTGCTTTCTGGTCCAGCACAGGCTCACAGGATCCAGCTGAGGCTTGAGTGCTGTTCAGAGCAGGGAATTACTGGGGAAAAGGATATTGAGGGTTATCACTACCACTGATACATTCCCCAAGCAAAGACTGATGATCATAATGAAAATAAAAGGCATTATATTGAAAGTCAAAATAGTACGCCTTTGAAACATGCTGGCAAATGGTATCATTGAGGCCAAGTGCTTAGCAGGATTCAGTAAAAGGTTATACATACATATTCATACATTTGTGCGGGGAATTAGATTGGACCTGATAAAAATTTATAATGGATATAAATGTTCACAGTTCAGGGCATAAATCAGCCACCAGCCTGAGGTTAGAAAATAACTTCCCCTACAGTCAGGCTGTTACATAATTATCAATTATACTTGCAGAGGGGGGAAAGGAGGTTGAAGAATAGGGCAATTTCCTCAGAGACATCTGGGAATTACTATTGGCAGACAACTAATTTAGATTTTATCTGGTATGGAAGTTCTTATTACATCAAATAATGTAATTTAGAATTAAAGCATGTGATTTATTTTGTATTTTTTATTCTTCACGTAATCAAGTTCATGCCTGAGAGTAACTGCAGGCCTTTCCGTTACAAGCCAGCCGAAGTTAGTGAAATTCACTGTGCTGTGTTTTCTCACTGAATCTCCTTAAAAACAGCTTCAAATTTTGCAAGGAAATCAGGCAGAGTCCCAGGAATTTAGTTTATCAAAGCTAGCCAACTAATACAGCCAACTTACTGTCTGTATTAGCAGAGAAAAAATTACATGCGTGAACTGCAGGAAAATCTCATCCCAAAAAGTTCTCATTTTTGTTGCTGCATAGTAACCTAATAAGACTTGCAAAGGTCCTGAACATCTCAAATTATAGCATGGGGGCTACTCCAGGACTACTTTTTTTGTATGGTATTATCAGCTCACCTAAGCAAAACATACAAGTGCAGTGGACTTGTTTCCATCAAGCAACACACCTCCAGCTCTTGTTGCACTTGAAAACAGTCTGTGAGCTAATGTTAACACACACTGCATGCTAAGAAAAGCAGCCTTTGTGACCTTGCAGAGAGCTTGATGGAAAATCAGATTCTTAATCAAGAAACTGCAAATGAATACAGGCAATCACTTATGTTTGCTGCACCGGGATAGTAGCTGCATTCTGCTATAGTTTCTGGAGCATGTGATACACTTACTGCAACTACAGCATAAATTATCATCACAACAGATGTGGAAAGCTGAGAAACATCTATTAACAAAACATCTCACCAATTTTCACAAGGAAAAGGAGTGGTACTTGACATCAGTCTCTCTTAAGCATAATTTCTGTTCCTAGTGAGTATTACTAGAAATACTGCACAGTGATTGCTCAACATCTGGAAAGTTCTAGGGCCACAGTCAACAAACACTATGGTCTTATTTAAAAATGTTTACTGTGTAAACTTGAGTGATCTATTCAGACAGATTTATAAAAGGAATGGCTGAAGAGAAGGCAGCAGATGCAATGTATATTTTTTTAAAGGTTTCAAATCATATTTTGTAAAGATTTAACTTGAAAAATGAATTCCAGCTGGCTTTGCTGTGCTAGCTGCGAGTTGCCGAAGACAGCCGTGCCCTGAGCGCAGGCGGTGAGTGCCCAGCTCAGCGCTGGTGCTGCAGTGCCGGTGCATTGCAGGCTCGTTACCAGCTGCCCTCATGTAACGCAGGGGCTGCAGAAGCAGCGCCACTGTTCCATGACTTTTTAGGAACAAACAGGGCAACTCCTTTGAGCACAATTAGCTCTTAACAGTGGCAGCGTTATCGGCCCTGCAGCTGAATCAAAAATGAGGATTACAATCGTTTGGGGTGGGTCGTGTTGGGATCATTTGACACCAGTCTTCTGCCAGTCACATATGCAGTTCTGTCGTGTCTCCTGCCTCCTCCTGTCCTGCTGCTGCTGCTGACACCCTGCCAGCAGCAAGCCATTTCCCTGGGATGCTCTCAGGCTGCTTACAGCCCAGCTGCCTTGCTCTGCCAGCTACCAAACTGCTGCTCCAGCTCCCACATAGGCTTCTCCCTCTTAAATGTGGCTTATCTTATGCTGGAAACCCCAGTATATACTGGGAACCTCAATAGAGAGCTGCAAAGACATAGGATACATAGAACTGTGAGGAGATGTTTGGGGATGTGAGGGATATGGGAGTGAGAACTGATTTTTTAAAAAATATTTTCATTGGGATAATGAAGTAAACTTCAGAATGCTGCTGACATTTACAATTGTACGTCTCAAAAATCTGCAAATATCAATGAAGAATTATAGATGGGGTATAAAGAAATGATGCACTCAAAAGGGGTAGTTTTGATCTACAATAAGGCAAATTGATAAACAGTGTACAAATAATCCAAATAATCTTTCAGTGGGATAAATAGCCTGAAAAGTATGAATTGGAAAAGAAAATGATGAGAAACTGTCCTTCTTCCTTGGCAACTAGATGTGAGTTGGCACAGGATATGGCAAGGCAAAAGAGCAATGTCATTTTAGATTCCACATGAAGAGCTGTAACATCATCAGGTTAAGTAATTTTCTTTTTCATTTAGGGCTAAAATATTCTGTTGTATCCCCAACACTGTCAAAAAGACAAAAGATAAATGAGAAAGAATTCTGAAAAAAAGCCAGAAAAACAATCATTGGCTGGAGGCCAGACTTATTTGGAAATATGTACATATGTTTAACTTGTCCAAACCTTTAAGGGTGATTAAGGGGAACTCATAGTGGATGACTTCTGGAACAAGCTACATAGAAATAGAAAGTAGAAACAAGGGGTTAGCAGGTCATGGGCTGCCAGAGATACCGACACGACTTTGTTAGCTGCTGCTGCTGCTGCTGAGCAGCCACAAAATTACTCTGGTAGCAGATTCCCAGAGTGCATAAAAACGAGGGTTGCATTTACATATTCTGAGAATCAAGCTTAGGTTTTGTTTTCTCAGAAACTCACTCTCAGAGACAAACCTCCCATGTTTCTGACAGGTATTTAGATAAAAACGAGGCACACTGTCCAGTCCGGTGCTAAGGACCACACTGTCTGTTTGACATTGCTTCCCATTCAAACACAGTCTTCATTATCCTGGGCCAGCATCCCACCTGTGCAGCTGCTCCAAGAACAGCTCCTGCAGAACGGTGTGAATAGAGACAGCAGGTTGCTCAGATTTTAAACTTGGTAAGGACGAACTGCCTGCTGCATTAGCAGAATATGTATGGCATGACAAGAGGCTGAGGGAGTAAACAACGTTTTATATTCCCATGTCATGTGACAATCAGGAGGAAAATCTCAAAAAAAAAAAAAAAGGGCAAGAAAAAATAAAGGGTGGTAAAGCAGCCAGCTTGTTCCATTCTCTCTGAAAATCAGAACACTAAATAACTTACAGTCTCCCCTATTTAGCAAACACTTTTTTTACAGAGGATGCACAGAATGAAGAGTTAGAAGATAAAGAAGATCTCCCCTAGAAAAGATTATGAACAAACCATAAAGACAGTTTCTGTTAAGAGTTCTATTTGTATAGATTTAGTATACTAAAATATTTTGATAGGACAGATATCCTACCAATGCTTGTAGGATTACCTTTTGCATTGGAAAATGAAAGTCAAGGAGAACTCTGTATTATTCTCACTTTCACACTTTCTGGATTTTTTTGGGGTGTGGAACGGACAACAAAAAAATCCGTGAACAATTATAGTGTGCGGTTCAGAAAAATCTAGGCTCCTGGGAACGCTTGAGAATTTAAAGGGAAAGAAAGGCAATCAGGAGCTGGGTCAGCTCACCTATGGTATAACTGTATTCCAACACTTGGAGGATGGTGGGGAGTTCAACAGCATATCAAACATGGGATTCTGACTCTAAAGCTCATGATGCACTTTAGAGTCTTTGTAAAATGTTTATTTAGAGTTAGTCTGGCTTCAGCAGTTAAGTCACAAAACTAAGTCTTTTAAAACTCTTCCCACTATATTCAATGCAATGCAGGCTGCAAACATTTCTATTCACACAATTGAACTTGTATTTTAAACAGTAATATATACAGGGTCATTAATTCTGGAATAAGTTCCTTTATCTATTTTAGCATATTTCAATATTTATTTCTAGAACAGTTATTCTATTCCAGATTTATTCCAGAACTGTCTTGGCTCCAGAAAGTCACAGAAGTATCTTCCATCTCAGACATACTGATGTTGTAGTATGCCCTGGGTAAAACAAGCGTTAGGATTCTAGCTGGATTGGATGCACAGATCGTATCATTTATTATTTGCAGATGCCAGGACATTAAAACTTTCAATTGTTTTCCCACCAAACTGAGTAAGGCAGTTTGTTAATACAATTACCTCTGTATAATTGGAAACTAAATCAATGATGACTGCGTGATTTGAATGCTACTTTAAATAATTTCATTTTTATGATGCTATTTTGTTGCACATGGTATCACCAAATAGCTTATTAATTTTCCTGCTGACTGTGATTTGAGTTTGCATATTTTGCTGTGACGGAAGAAGCATGTTTTCAACCTTCCTAGTTTTCTGAGATACAGTGTGCATTGCTTTCAGTTATTTAGGCTGACACACATTAACATGAAAACTCCATAGGCCATAGTGAGTGAAACAAGAGGGAAGGACTGGGTGGACTATAACTTCCCTGGAAAAAAGAGTGGCACCAGAAGTCTTTAGTGAAGTCCTTAAAGGAAAACAAAATGTGGGGTAGACAAGGTACACAGAACTTAAGTGTTATGAAGGATTTCCTCTACTCCTTTCAGAGGAGCATCCCTAGTCACTGCCTGTTTGCCTCTGTTTTAAAATTATTGGACAGGTAATAGGGAGAAGGGCCACAGACTACTCAATCTGTCATGGTCTGCTTGGATCTCTCAACTTCACAGGATAATGCACTCTGCAAATTAAACTTTATTTTATAAGGTCATTAGGAAAGAAAGCAAACATGACAAAGGAGGGCTCAGTCCCCTTTGTACAAACTCATGAATTCACTAATTCATCACTTCAGGCATGAGGTTTCTAACTCACAAGTTCTCTAATTCATAACTCACAATTCATTAACTTGTAACTCGTGCACTTTGCATATGAGCAAAATACCTATCCAAGGGTGAGAGTGCTTATCTTTCCTCCTTGGTACAGTGCAGGTGTTCCCTGTGTCACATGAGAACCACAAACATTAGTGTTTTATCAACACTGTTTTCATCCCAAATCCAAAGCATAGCACCATACAAGCTACTATGAAGAAAATTAACTCTATCCCAGACATAGCCAGTACAATCTCCACACCTTATTCCCTACTATTTACATCATGCTCAGGTCCCATACTATCCAACGGATCCTCATTAGCCACCTTCCTCTTTCCCATCCTTTGATATCTTCACAGATACCATTCCCTGTGAAATGTCCATTGAATTCATTCAGTCCATGACATTAGGCTCCATCTGTTCTGGTGGTCACTCGGGACTGAGAGGTGCTGTGTTGTGTGGAGTTATTGGGCACCAAAGCCAGCTCAGGTTGGGTCACTGCTGCACATGCCCCACTTCCTGCAAGGCTTGTTCTCCACTGGCAGTGCTTCCTGCTACAGTAATCCTGTAACATGCAACTCAGATCATAGTTTACAACAATTTAAAGGTGTATCAAATACAGTCTTCATCTCTGGTCCCTTTGGACTCCTACCCTTGCCTCTCTGACAGACTCCAGTCCCTTAGGGGTGGACCTGCTCCAGTGTGGCCCTACTCATGGGGCACAGTCTCTCCAGGGTACAGCTGATGTGGCCTGGCCTTACACGCAGCCACAGCCACCTTGAGGCGCACCTCCTCCAGCACAGCCTTATCCAAGGGCCACAGTGTCTTCAGGGGTGTACCTGCTGTGCTATAGACGTATCCATGGCCACAGATGATTCTGCTACAACATGCTCTTATCCACAACCACAGACACCTCAGGTTGTCCTGCTCCTGCAGGGACTTATCCACAGTTCAGGTCCCTTCAATTCAAGCTGGCACTGGAGCTGCAGCCTGTCTGGCCCAGTAGCAATGCCCAGGCCATGGGCCAGCCCCAGCACATTGCCACGGCTGTTATCAAAATGCTCCCAGGCACAGCTGGGTAGGATGATAAGCCCTAGAGCAAACAGCCAGAGCAAAAAGAAGCCACTAACAAGCTCTAGACTAATGCACAGCAGGGCAAGCAAGACCTATGGCAAGCACAGCACCCTGCCAATTAATAGCTAAAAAGCACTAAAAGCTATAAATTCAGTCCAGCACACTCCAACCAAACCTGTCATTACCTCAAACCCTTTGAGCCCCAAGTTGGTCACCAAAACAGGACTGTCATGGTTTAACTCCAGTGGGCAGCTCAACCCCACACAGCCACATGCTCACTTACCCCAGTGGGATGGGGGAGATAATTAGAAGGGTAAAAGTGGGAAAATCTGTGGGCTGAGATAAAGACAGTTTAATAGGGAAAGCAAAAGCCACGCACACAAACAAAGCGAAACAAGGAATTAGGCATTCAGCCATCTCCAGGAAAGCAGGGCTTCACTATAGGTACTGGTGACCAGGGAAGAGAAACACCCCCAGTCCAAACATCGCCCTTTCCTTGCTTCTTCTCCCAGCTTTATATGCTGAGCACAATGTCATATGGTCTGGAATATCCCTGTGGTCAACTCTCTCAGCTGTGTCCCCTCCCAGCTCCTTGTGTACCCCCAGCCAGCTCCCTGTTGGGCAGCCCGAGAAACAGAGAAGAGCCCTACACCATGCAAGCAATGCTCAGCAATAGCTAAAACATCCCTGTGTTATCTTTTATCTGCTTTAATGCATTGTTCTCAAGAATTTTTCAACTTGAAAGGAAGTTGATTTCAAAGGTTAAGTCATCAAGATGTTACAAGACAGAAACTCTGACAATCACGCATTCAAATCATATCAATGTCAGCTTATTCTACAGGATGAGAAAAGTACCAGCAGAAGATCAACTGCTCCTGACTCCTCTGAGTCAAATTTAAAGCTGACCTTTCCTCAGAAAAGATTAAGGAAGAGTAAGGATCTATATTCTACTTCTATTCTACTATATTCATGTACAAAGTCTCACCACTTCCTGTATTACCATGGTTCCCGGGAATGAGATCATAACCAACACTTAATGTCTGGGATGTGGGCAAAGGTTGTAAGCATATGGTAACTATTTCACTAGTCCTAGAGACAGGGTCTTCTCCATGAAGACATGAAAGAACCAGTACTGTGCTTCAGATTGTATCTGAACCTCATCCAACCTTTAGATGGTAAGGGTTAAGGAAGATGACTTCCAGCCATGGTGGCTGAAAACATGCCAATTTATGCCAATTAGCAAGCAGGGATCTATGGGCCATCTTATGACTTTGTGATGTAAGAAGGGAACAGAGCTTGTGTCACATGTGATGCTAATTCCAGGGTGTCTGGTTTACATTACATGCAGAGATCTCTGTAAAACAGAGGATGTCTCCCTACCACTGAGTGAAAAATAAATGTTGTTTCACTGATTCCTTTCATCAGTGTTTTTTCTAGGGACATCACAGGGACTAATTTTAAAAGAAAATTCTTTATTAAAAATGTATCATCAAAAAATCTCAAAATCCCTGATCGTCAGAGTCACTTCTCATTAGAGTTTCGGTCAAAATAGTCACTGGTTGAAAGGTCAGAAATTCAGTGACTGAAGCTGACTTGGCAAGTCAGGACTTGTCTCCAACATTTTTCAGAGGTTTGAAAGTTGTTTCAACAGGTATTTTCTTACATTGCCCTTTAATCTGAAGGTACCCAAACTAGCAAGTTTTTTAAAAGTTCATTTTTCAGCAGTAGGTGGCACTATGAAGTTTCATAAATATTGTAACATAAATTAATATAAAATGCTATGCATATAAATGATTTTTAAAAGAACATGAAAATATATCAGAATAAATTCTGATAATAAAATATTTTTCTAAATATTACAATTGAGAAAAAGTCTAATGCAAGAATAGGAATGAGAATGTCTACTATAAAAACAGGCAACATGTAACATTTAAAATACATAAAAAGTTCTCTATCCTCTTTGTAAAGTACCACCTTGAGTTGTTCTTGAATATACTACTTCAGCTACTTTGAATTTCCCAGAAATTATATGTACGTCATTTGCATATAAAAGGTAATATTGCAATAATGAGTGTCCATACATCTAGAATAGGTTATGTGCTTTTTATAACGTAAATGAATGTATACAAACAGGAATATGGCAAATGGGAAAAGCATTTAGATTTTTCTTTTGTGGTCAACGGTTTATACTTAACAAGCAGAGACTAGAGCACTACGTGTGGGGCCATATTCCTCCATGTATACTGTATGGAGATGTTTCTATATCCCAAATAAACTCCAGGATTAAAAAGATGCAATGTTAATTGAAAACATTTTCTTCAAAACTTTACTATATAAAAATCTATAAAGGGCAACTCACAAACAAACCTGTGTTTCCAGCTCTCAGACTGTCTGATGACACAAAATAACAATATCACAAAAGTACTGCGGGTACTTTGTTTCAGAAGCTCCCAATGCCCTACACCTCATTCCTCAGCGGTGTACAGCAGGAATAATCCAGTGGGATGCAGCATTTTCATTAAGCTGATTTTTGGATGACTGCCTTCTCATTAGAAGTGAAGTGCTGGTCTGCCTGAGCACAAGGTGTGAAGATAAGGAAAGGAGAAAAGAAATTAAGCAAGGAACACAAATGAAATATATAGTCAATGCTCTTTTATCTGTCTGACCAGAAAGTGTCCTTGCCATTTTTCTCCCCCTCCAGGCTCCAAGCAAGCTGCTTGGCTCTGCATACAATTTCTGCACTACGATACAACCTATGCCAATGCCTGAGATTCACACTTTCTTTTACTTTGTTTTCTATTAAATAAAGCATGTAGAAAAGACACTTTTATAGCTTCACAGCATTTTTTCATGAACTGACGTGTATTACTCCTTTGGTGCTAACATGGTCTGCTTACTGCTTCTTTTATAATACTGAAAAAGTCAAAAGCTGGTACTTAGTAAAAAACATAATTTGCAAGGAGCTGGCAGCAGCTGCATTCAAAAGGTTTTTTAACTTGCAACAGCCTGCTTCAGTTTCTCCAGAATCATCAGCACAAGTCCTTTCAGTTGGATTCACTTGGGTTCACTTTCAGACCCCAGAATAAAGTGGTACTACAAAAATAATCCGCAGAAATATGCTTTAAATTTTGCTGTTTGTTTTCCGTTACAAATGATTCATTGTCACCATGCATTCTACCTCCATGGAATCAAAGCCATAGCATCGTTAGAACTGCTTCAATATACCTAATTCTTTCAGCACATCTTCTGCTTAGACCTCCACAATGTGTTTAGCGGCTCCACGGATGTGCTTTAACTAAACTTTCATTGTAAGGGAAGTGCTTCCACTACATCTAGTACAGTTATCAAATATGCATATAAGAAATCTACTTAAATTACAGGTTTTTCTTCCTTCCAACAGATACATCGATTTCATATAATTACAGCAAGTGATAGCTTTGGGTAGACACACACTTGCAACATGAAGGTGCAAAGAACTTTTTAATTATTAGAGATGTATCAAATTTATACGCTTGTGCTATTTTTTCAGTTGTAAAGTCACATTCTTGTACTTTGAACAGCAAACCTGAAAATGAGATTTTTACCCTGGCTCTGTTTAAAGGGCACCAACAGCTCATCAGCTGTGCATACCCAAAGCAGGTTCTGAGAGAGACTCAGTGCAGCGCTCTGGCTGCAAAGCACAGAAACCAAACACCCGCATAGCAACAGGGAGATTTATCAGGTTTAGTAAGAGTGTCCTAATTCCACACTATTTGGTTCAATTAGATCATTGAATGTAGCCTCGGAAATGGGCTCAAGGAGTGACCAAAGGATCATCTGAAAGGTATATATTGTCATATACTGTCAGCCAGGCTACACACACAATGGCAGCAGGCCCTTTTCAAAGTGGTGTTCAGTGCACTGAATTGATTAACTGTTTGACTTTCAAGGGGAGTTCAGCTTGCTCTCTGAGTAATGTAATTTACCATATAGCAACAGGTGCTTTAAAATAAGACACTGCAATAATTTGGTAACTCTGACACACATAAGGATGCCGGCCTGTGGCCTGTCTGCTCTAAAGCATCCTCCTTTACTTTTAGGCATGCTCTGGCATGTGACTTGTTACTCGTGAGGAGTACGTACGATGTGTCGGGGGCTGTGATGTGTTGTTAATGTGTCTTGCATATTAAATAGCCGGAAAAGGCAAAAGCTTGACAAAATGGTATCAGGACTAGTACCACTGCCGCTCCGAGGGGAACCTCGCCCGGAGCTACCAATTCCAAACACTTTGTGTGTGCCGACCCCGAATGTCCCGATGTCTGTTTCGGCTGGTTTGACGGCTCGTTCGGAATCCCCTGCCCGGCAGCCGGCGCACCGGGGCTGTTCCTGGGGCCCTGCCGTCCCTCCGCGCTGCCCGCCGGGCTGCCGGCCGTGCTCCCTGCTCCAGCGCCGAACTCACCGGCCTCGCCCGGAGCAGGGCCGCTCCTCCACTCACCGACGACACCCGGAGCAGGGGCTGCCCGGCGGGCGGGGGGCGCTGGGCCGCGGGAGCGGCGAGCGCGGACGAGGTGCCCGGCA
>VZTF01004507.1:2942721-2984874 GCA_013397755.1 Cnemophilus loriae | reverse complement strand
GGGTCAGCCAGGGCCGCCCGCAGCCGCCGCCCGCAGCCTCGGCAGCGCGGGGAGGGCCGGGCAGGGCGAGGGGCCGGAGCTGCCCCCGAGGGAGCGGCTGGGGAGGCGCCGGCGCCGGAGGGGGTGCTCGAGCCGGGGGCAGCCTCGAGTCGCTGCCCCCCGCGGGCCCGAGCGCTCCCGCTCCGCACTCGGGTGAGTTACCGCCGCTACCCGCTGCTGCAGCCCGGGCCCGCTCCCGGGCTGTTGCACAACCGCGCGCTGTCCCGGGGCGGCTAGGGTTCGCCTTCGGGTCCGGATCGGCGTCGCACACGCAGCCCGGAGAGCCCGAGCCGGGCTGCCCCGGCCGGGGTGAGCGGCTGCTGCGGCCGGGGAGCGCCCCGGCACCTCCGCCTGCTGGGAACGCCCCGCCAGGGCTTTGGGCACGGAGCAGACGGAGCCGGGGTGGCCTCTGCCAGGGCGAATGTCCTGGAGGCCCGGAGGTGTCTGTGGTTTGTAGTCATGTAGAGCCAGGCTGTACAGCCTCTTCTCTCGAAGCCTGGGGAAGTTCAGTACTGTTGTGTTGCAAACTAGTTGCACAAGAGCTGCGTGAATAACTGAAAACATAATCGAACTCCAATATAAATTTATATAATTGTGCTTTTCTTGGGCTTTTAAATATCCTTATCAACAAAATGCTAGGTTTAAAGAAAATACTTAAAACTTGTTCTGGAGCTGCTTTAGTTCTTTTCATGCTGCAAAATTAAGACTCAAGTGCTCTGATGCTCTTCTAGTGTGTGTTGGTACAATATATGCTATGCAGTAGAGTTTCTTCTAACATTGTCCATTCTTTAGGATATGTAAGTGGGTACTTCGTACAGGTACTGTCACTTTAGCAGTATTGTATGTACCTTTTTGTGTTCATTGGTTACAGTTCCTTTCGAGTCTCGGGCTGCTCAGAGCTCTGCTTGGGCCATCTGTTTTTCTAGCCCTGGGTAGCATAACCATGACCTCCACCTTGCCTCCTCAGTTTGTTGGAAAATACTGCAACAAAAATCACTGTCTTGGCCTGTGCTACGTAAGCACTCTGTGAATTTGGTTTTGCCTATATTATCCAGGCCCTTTTGATCTCATTCCTGAGGGACTCTTGACAGACCAGTTCCTGCATCTATGCTTTTGTACTTTCTTCCCCAATCCCCTGTGACTTCTCTTCCAGAAACCTTGCTTTTTTACTTGTTTGCCTGCTTTGTCAAACCTTCTCTACTAAGCCACCTGTTGCACTTTTCCTATCTGAGCTCAGCAGCTGCTGGTTTCTTCTCTTGCAGACCTAGCCTGAAAAGGCACTGTGTTTTTTAGATAGCAACTTATCGTCATCTTTGACATATAGTCCTAAATGTATTAATTAAATGGAAAATTCACGTACTCTGCACCATGAAATGTTCACTCAAAATGAACAAGGGGCAACACAGTTTGCGTTTAGCCCCTCAGATTTTGCAAGCCAGCAGATGAGAGGGATGTTCTTGGTGTTTGTGTGCCTGGTAGCAATTGTCATAGCAGTAAAGGTGAGTGTGCAGAGATCGATCAAACTCCTTACCCAGAATGTAAAACCTCCACTTTCAGCTACGTACTTCTGTGGGAGTTAGCAGAGCTGTTGCCTGCAATATTCTTGTAAAAAGTATTCCCTTCTTGTACCTTCCTGCCTGGAAATAGGATGCACCTCTGTATACAGAGGTGAAATGGAACGTTGCCTATTACACGTGAGCAGCATGGACCTCAAACCATCCAAGAAAAAAGCTTGCAATGGAGCAAGTGTCTCAGTGTTCCAAATCACACTTCAGAAGGCAGGATATAGTAGCTGTTCTCCTCAGTAAATGTGAAGTTATTCAAAGGGTTGCTTGTAACCTTGTAAAAAAGCTCAACAAGCTGCTTAGATACTAAATTTTGAGCCTCACAACAAGAGGGCAAAAAGAATTCCCTTTCCAGCACAGATAATGAAGCTGTGGGTTGCACTAGAGTGGAAGTAAGACTAATTGCAACAACTGGCAAAAACAAGTAGACCAATAAATTGAGTGTGCATGCAAGAGTATCTGTTAGGGTTTTTCTACCTAGAGAGCTGTCCTGAAGAGTCTCCAGCTCAATTAGCGTGATCTCTTCAGTATAGAGGGCTGTAATGAGGAATTACACATACTTTTTTTTTGTCTTGACCTGCTGCATTAAATTGTCAAGTCAGTGGGTTTATTTTTATTCTCTAATAGCCTATCATTTCCACATGAGGGTAGATTCTGTGGGAAAGTCAAACAAGTATCCCACTCAGAGCTGGCAGCAAGTCTTTGCTTGTTGGGTTGGTTTTTTTTTTAGTTTCTTGATAATGAGATTTAATAACCTTATTGAATATGAATATCTGATCAAGATATCTGTAGATATATCTATTCATGTATCTATGTGGATGAAATTCAGAAATGCCCATATTTCTGAATATGTTGTTATCTACTAAAATGGAGGACAAGTTTGGAGGAAGTAGATGAGAGAGTATCACAAACGCTTCCTTAAGTTAAAATGCATTTATTTTGACACTCCCAGTAGTTCTGTGCTCACCTTGATAATGAGCTGTATTGCTAGAGCTTTCTTTCCTTCAAAACTCACGAAAGAATATCTTTCAGTTAAGCTAGTGTTAGATATAATGTAACGTAGCATGTTTGGCTGAAATGAACGTAGCCTAGCAGGAGCTGATCTTGTCAGTCTATTCAGGAGAACAGCTAATTGGATATTGTTATTAGTGTAATAAAGGTCCATCATATGAATCCTGTTCTGTAGCTTGTCTTTAAAATGTGCCAAGAACTTACAGTTATATTGGAAACTGGAGGACATGCAAGTTCATCGTCTCAGAAGACCTGACTATGTGACTTGAAGAAATTAATTTTTAGCACTCAAAGTTGGAGAAGAGATTGGCTTTGAAATTATTGGGAAATGTTTGAAAGAGACCAAACTGGAACAAAAAAGAACATTCATTGTAAGCAGAAGGCAGCTGGATGTTCTTGTGTGCTTTAAAGAACTTGAGGTGTTTTTATAGGACTGTGTGGGTGGTTAGGAAGGTTTGTGTACACTTCCCACTGATGTTCATGGGCAAGAATAAATCTGTCTCTTTTATTTTTCTTTTTAAATGGAAAAAATAGAGATGGTATAATACTCATCCTGAATAAGAGCGTAGTAGGTTATATATAACCCTGAAAGACAAGGAAATGGTTGAAAATTATTATTGTATCTATTGTTGCACCTGAATACCCTTTTGATTTCTTTTGCTTTCTTTACCTCTTAAATTTGCAAAGCAGAAAAATACCTGTTTGATAGGTACTGCTACTTCCGTGATCCTGACTGAAATGAATGTAGCAATAGCATCTTGAACATACTTATTTTGTTAAAAAAAAGTCAGATACCTTTATGGAACATGCTGGGCTTTGTGAGGTGATGTTGAGGAACACTAGAAGTGGAAGGACCCAAGTGAAGTATTTGTTCTAAGTACAATCAATTCATACTATCCTTACTAGAGTTTTTCATACATAATTGTAAAATTTTGTTGTGTTTGTTGCTTCAGCAGAACTAAGAAAACTCAAAACAGCGAAAGCTATTGGAGTTTGTCACTAAAAGTTTTTGGAATGCAGTAGACTTTATAAGGAGAATGAAAGTAGTTAATTGTGGGCTCAGAAAAGGGTGAACTTGAGGGAGAAAGAGAAAATATAGAAAGTCCAGATGAAGATGCTAGTAAATGGTGCCACGTGTACCCATACCTGTAACACTGGGTGTGTGATTCATTGTGAAGAAGAAATTAGTTTGATTTTTTGTATCTTGAATACTGCTTCTTCCTTTTTTTTCTCTTTGCAATTATAAAGATAAGCTTTAAAGTTACTAAACTATTCACTAAATTTAGGCCAATTCGTGCAAGTGTGATGTATTTCCAGTGATTGTCTTGGCTGAGGCCAATGCAGTACAAGTTCAGGCAGTAACCCGTTGGCATGAATTAAATATTAATCCCGTGCTGATTGAGTTGCAGCCAGCAAGAAGTCCTGCAAAGTCTCCCGGTTAATCACCTGGTTAAAGTTTGCTTTGGCCTCTATCTCATTCCAACCCTAAGTAACCAATTATTTTAATATAGCACATTCTTAGAAAACTTGAAAGGGTTTGAAGTCTGTTCAGGTTTCTGATCCAGTGTATTATACCAAAGTTGGACTTTGTGCCACAGAACGCCGCTTTAGGTGAGGGGGAAAGAATATGACACGTTGGTCAGCTTAGTCCTTTTTCAGCAATAAACTGATTTAATTGGTTTTGAAAACACTTTGTGTGCTACCTCTGCAAGTCGTTCACTATAGACCAATGAAAAGTCGTGGAGGAGGAGCTGGAAGTCATGACTTTGAATCTGTGTTATCCAAGGATGACTGATATACAGTGAACCACAAAGCCACTCCGGGTTGCTCAACTGCAATTCTTTTATGGCATATTTGTTCCATTAAGGTAAACAATTAAACCAGCGGTGAGAACTGAAGGCGGCAGTGCTATCTGTGGTGGATAAAACTGCTGAAAACCATGGAAGGCTTATCTGGAACAGATACTGGCAAATGCATTCAGTTCAGGATAGGCATCATGTACTTTTAGCTTTTCTACCTGGTAATTGTTTTATGTATGGGAAAAGCAAAGCTAGTGATAGTCACATATTAATTGGCAGTAGCAAGAATTTAATTATCTTAAAGCAGTTAATTTTTTTCTGAAGTAAAAGAGCAGTATTACTGCTCTGTGCAGCACAGTAGTGAAACAAGCAGAGGGACAGCTATCTTTCTGTTTCTGTGATTTCTAGATACATATTTCTTAATTTTTCTTTACCATTCTTTAAAATAAGGAAATTAAAAAATATATTCCCCATCATATTATCTTGTTTTAATATTACTTTAGTTTTTACTTTGGCATGCGTGTGCCAACAGTGTCCATTTCAAATGGAAGCAAAGTCTCCCAGAACCATACATTTAAATTAAGTATTAATTTGGCACCATACATTTAAATTAAATATTAATTTGGTAACCAAGCAGCCTGTAACAACATCTAGTATGGAAAAAAGTGTTTAATTATTTGACTGCTTTGGAGAGGAGCATTTGTCTTTATCTTATGAAGGATCTTCTGTTTTCTGTCTTTTGCATTTGAATTCTTGGTGAAATATTTTCTCTTTTTTCTTTAAGCGACACATTGATTTTTCAACATTACGTGTCAATACATTGGCTTTGTATTTGCCTCTTAATTTGTATGCTAATATTCACTTTAAAATTCACTTAAAAATACTTAGATGTTTTGATATGTTGTTCTGGAGATCTTGGAGAGCTATTAGGAGATAATAAGAGTGTTAATAACTCAAAGTTGAGTTAGCATTGTCTTACCAGCAGAGTATAACTGCTGCTCAGTAGTATATTATTAAACCCTAGCACAAGTACTAATTGGCACAGCTCTAGTAGAATGGGTATAGCTTAGAAATAATACTTATGTGGCTGCAATTTATGTACTACAGATACAGGTGAAGTTTTTTATTATGTCAGTTCAGATTTCTGATTTTGGCCTGATTAGCTGCAGTTTTTATACTGGGAGGAAGGAATATAAAACAGTGTTTGTTTAGCAAAGTTATTTGGAAGGTACTGTAAATGACTATTAATGTTTTCTATCTTTAAATGTAAACTAAACCATTTCAATAGGTATGTCTTAGTTGTGGATGCTGTTGCAGTGCTGAGGGAGTTCAAACCACTCAGCCTTGTACTTGTCTTGCAGTTAGACTTTTAGTCTAACTTCTGCAGTATTATTATTAGCAATCTAGTTAAAAAAGAGAAGAGAAAGGAAAAGAAAGTTCCTTTAAGATTGAAGTTGCAGCAACAAGTTATGTAAGATCAGTTTGAAACCATCTCTTTAAAACCTTTTAAGGAAGTATCTTCTGTATTGCTATGAAATGTAAAGGTACCAACTTTTCACTCCATGCCCCTACTTCTGTCTTGCAAGTTTCAAAGTTTTATTGCTGTTTGCTGTATTGATTTTACATGCTGTCTCTTGCAAGTACAACAAAAATTCCACTCCTGGAGACAGCTTGCGAAACAAAGTTTGCATACTTGAGAAATGGACTCAGAAGGAGCTTGGTTGATAGCGTGCCTGTAAGAGAAGGTTTGTTTTATGATTAAGGGTGTGTCTATTTGCTGTGTTTGAAAATTAATACCTACAAAATGTTAAAGCAGTGACTTTTCAACAGCTGAGTTATGTGAAAAGTTGTGTGACTTTGATTTGCTTCCTGCTCAGGTCATCACCACTGTTTATCTGTAAAGAGGTATAATAAAAAAGATCCTGGGGGTTTTTGTTTGAAACCTTGTGGTAAAATTAGTACCTTGCTACTTACTGATGTAATTAGAGTGGAACAATTCCTGTGCTGCTTGGGCTCCCCAGTGGGGGAGATCCCCACTCAGAATTCCCAGGCAGCAGGTGGTTGATGCAGGTCTGCCGCTCAGGACGCTGCCTGCTCCCGTGTGAGAGGGCCACTTTTAATGTCTGCTCTGCAGCTGGCTGTCTGCGCGTGGGCACTTCATCAGTTCTTCTTTCTGCCTTCAGAAACTGTTTGCTTGAGTTACGTGCTGTTGGGTAAGAAAACTGCATTTAGTTCTAAATCAGGGTATTTCCAGTTGGATTGCGTGCAGTTATGTGACCAGATGACGTGTTCCACAGTCAGCTGGCTAGCAGAACAATGGATAAGAGAGGATGGCAGGGATGAGTGGGTGGCTCTGAAGGCTGGTGCAGCTCAGCTCAGATGGGTAAGATTTTTGGATGTTTCATGGCTGGAAGGAGAACATGGAGACTGTAGCGGCAGGGGTCATCCAAGACCTGTCAGTGGGGGTATTCCACCCCAGTTTGTGGCACTAATGCTTGACTTCACCACTATCACAGAAGGAGTCACTGGTATGTCTGCTCCAGTGCAGATAATGTAGTCATGAAGTGTCCTTGGTACAAGTGTACTGTAGACCTTGGTGCAATCTGCTGTGAATTACTACATGAGATGCATGGACATGTTTTCTGTTTTATATCACAGAATCATAGTCAAGCTTGGCTTTGTTTCTACTGTAGATGGGTCTTGAGCAGATCTGTGTCAGCTGAGGAATTTCTGGAAGATTGTCCCACTGATACGTGTAAAATAAATCAAACAAACCTGAGTAAACTTTTGAAACAAGTAGGATTTAAGATACTGAAGGATGAAAACAGAAGTAAGTCAGTAACAAAAATGGTGCTAGTAAAATAGCATAATATGAAAGCCAGAACTTAAATTTGACTCTAAATCGTGATTTCTGGCAGCTGGTCTTTCAAATTATTTAAATTTAATTCTTTGGCTATGGACATCATATTAATGTGCCTTATAGCTGTGTAGGTTGTAACAGAGAATTACAGCACAGTGACTTCTGATACTGTGCTTTCTATTTTGGTTTTAGTATTTGAACTAGAAAGTTATCAGGTTAATTCTTCAACTAGTATGAATTGCTGTGACTCAGTGAAATGTAGTACCATGGAGTATTTTATGGCTTGATTTGTAATCCTTTGTCATCTACCACTTCAGGAGTCTGGTCTGCACTGACCACTCTTGGGAATCCTTGCTCAGCTGACAACTAGCGTGTACATCTCTAGACATCTTTCATCTCTCAAAGTTTCTTTTTGTTGGCAAAGTGAAGAATGGAAGCCACTTAAATAGTAAAACTGTTAATGAAGTGCTTCAAATTATTCTGAAACACTGTCACTGGGGTCAGACCCATAAAATTATATTAAATTCAAAATGAAGCTTGAAATGAGAGTTTTTGATAAAATGGGCTAGCAGTCTACTGTATACTCCAAGGGGACAGGCAGGGAAGAAGCCCCAAGGAGAGGGTGGTGGAGGCTCTTGATTTGGACGGAAGGACACCTTTACTGATGGTTGAGTTTTCCAGTTTTGTTGCTCTTTGGAAGATATTGAGCATTACTTTGGCAAGAGGTATAAAACTATTTACCTCCTCTGGTTTATGCCTTGGAAGACAAGTTAGATCCTTTTGCTTTCAGAATTTATAAATTGAAAAGTGAGGGCTGGAATGCACCACATAGACAAAGCTTTAGTTTTCTATCCAGCTATTGTTCACTTCCTCAGTGGATTTACCTTTTTTAAGCAAAAGCTGTCATTGTGGACAAAAATGATAAACTGACATGTAGATGCCTGACTTGTTGGCCTTTACTGAGCTTTCTGATTTAGTTGTTTAACTTTGCAGGACCTTCATGTGAAAGAGCTTCCTGAAGCCTTTCTGGGGCCTGATGACTTTTAGAGGCTTGCTTTTTGCAGATAAATATGTGGATTACAAGCGCTTAAGAAAATGAATAAAATCTGCCCTTGCTTCCTTCTATGGAAGGATAACTCGTGTATCTTGGTGTGGCTAGAGAAAGGGGAAAAGCTATACAAACTCCTTTCATGCAAATTAAATAATGCTTTCTGTGGTGCTTCGTGTAAATTTAGGCAGAACGTTTCTGGTCAACAGTGCACAGTTGAGTCATTTTATTATTGACTGAAGTATGTCACTAAGGAAGGCTGTTCACAGTGTCATTTCACCCTGAATTACTCTTTTGCCAGCACAGCTAAAATGTGCCCCACTGGGTATCCCTTTCTCGAATCTGTTATGATTCTGTACTGCCCAGTGGTGAGCAATTGAATAGCAAGGTATTTTTGGCCTCTTTTCTGGGTTTGGTTTCTTTACCCCTTGCAGAAACTAAACAATAAGTGTATTAGAGGTTGAACACTCAAAAAAACCCCAACCCTGCTTATTTAGTGAGAACTGTGCACTGACACTGAGTTCCCAGCACTGTCTATATGGATTATGTATGTGAAAAGGGCACGTTAATTGCAGGACTGACTCACAAGGGTATTTAACACCTGTGCCCCACAGACGGCAGTGGGAACTGCATACCTGCATAGTCTGCCAGATGTGGGCACATCTGGAGCAAACACTATTCCCTGCAATATATCCCTATTCTTAAGCTTTTACTCTTAAGTTAGTACTCCTGGCTGATGAGGTGTTCGTGTGGAATTTCCTTGATGCAGCCACAGTAGATGTCTGTGTTTCTGGAAGAGGGCTGCTGGGTATGTGCTGGCAGGATATTGGGTGAACCTCATCGCTTTCTAACTCACCCAGGCACTCCAGTTGCTTGCCGTTGTAGTTTGGTCCACAAACAACAATAACAAAGCAAGCTGCTTGTGAGCTGGTGAGGTAGAAGTTGGCAAGACGTGCCTCCCGTAGTGCTGGAGCACGCAGTGTCCACATCCAGGCCGCAGTGCAGCTGTAGTGACCCAGCTGTGCTGTCCCTGTAACTTGCCCAGCCATCAGCAGAACGACAGCTGGAAATGGGGTCTTTGCACTAAGACGCCAATGCGGCGTAATACAAGAAACATTCTGAATAATCCTGGAGAATATGTGGACCCTCAAAAGAAACACACAGTTTTCATGTTTGGTTTGAAACATGCTTTTCCAAAAGGTGTGAAATCAAAATAGTGGCTAATAGGTTATAACCCAAGATTTATCCAACCTAATAAATGTTATTTGCAGTTTTTTAGGTTCTTTTCTCTGTTCCTATGTTCATTTTGCTTCGTGATTTGTTTCACTGGACAAAAGAATGTGCTATAATTTGACTGGATCATGTTTCCCAGATGACTGAGCCATTATTATAAACAAATCCTCTTGTGTATAAACTAGTGAATATCCTGTGGCAATGTCTTCAGAGTACATGTTTGGCTGGGTATGGCAGAATAGCTTGAAGATAATCATTTAAGAGGTAACTGTTTTTCAAGTACTGTAGTCAATATAGAAAATAACATGGGACACAAAGGCTTTTGTATTCCTGTGGTTAAAAGATCAGCAGTATTTTTCTTATATTATTTGTTTACATATAGGGTTGTTTTTTTTTGTTGTCGTATAAATGACAGAATTCAATAAATGCCCATTTCATTACGATGCAGTTTTAACTTTGGAAGAAAAAAAAAAACCAAACACAAATAAAGCTGTTAAAGCTGTATCTCGTTTCAGGAAAAGCTGGTCTATCTGAGATGGCTGCTGCTTGAATACCTTTCAAAATGGAGTTACGTGGTGCAGTACATGGTGATTGGACAACAGCTAGAAAGTGAGACGCAACAGAATCGCTCACTCGACTTGTGGGGCAGCACAGCAGAATTTTGTTGATGTATCAAGCATGCAAAAACAAATAGACAGACTAACCCACCCTTAAAAAACAATCCCGTATTTTTGCCAGCCTCCCAATGTCATTATGCAACTTGTGTAATAGATTGTAACTTGAATACATATTAACTTTTTGTGCTTATTGACTTAATTTTGTAATGCTGCCGATGCAAGATAAAGAAATAGCAAGTCATTAACTCTGTTAAGTTGAAAGAGGGATTCAGAATTTGAGTGGAAGGGACTGCAGCACTACTAGCCAAATATACTGTGGAAAAGTGAAAATTGGATTAACACGATATAATTAAGACTGAAAAGGGAAAAACAGAACCCATTTAACTAAAACAGCAAAGCTCTGAAAACATGTACGGCTCATTGCTTTAGATACGGATGCTCCAGAAAGCACTCTGGGATGTCAAGAGTTTTAGGACTAAGTTTGAAGGAGTGAGATGACAACTGTGGCCATTTTTAGCTTGTTCTGAGCAGCCAGGGTAGCACTTGTAAATATGGGCATAATTCAGTTTAGTCAAGAAAAGTTCATTGTCATCAGTTCACTATATTAGCCTTACTCTGTGTTTTCCTTTGGACTAAGGCAGAAATAAGGGAATTTGGAGCAGATAGAATGCATGATAGATTTGGTCCTCAGTACTAGAGGATAACTTTGGAAAAATCAAGTATTGGATGAAGAAAATAAGTACCAATGTCAAACTTGAGATTTTGCTTTCTGTAAGCCATGCAAATGAGACAGTGGGTTTGGGATTTCTATTTTTTTTTTTTTTAAGTATGTTGAGGCGGGATCAGTCCAGACCCCATTCAGCCCCTGGAAACTAACACTCTATATAAAACTCCTACTATTTCAAATGTACCATCTAAAATATGTATTGATTAAACAATTTAGAAAAGCACAGCTGCTTCTGGCATGTCTGAGATGGATCATGAAACAGTCTACTGCAGAAAGATCTGCAGCACTGAGCAAGAATCCCCTGATCTGTTGTACTGTAAATGGTCACCTCAAGGCAGACCAAGCGTGGTGGGAAAAGGACATAGATACGTATTTCTGACTGTTGATGGTGAGACTGATGAGCCAGAGAGGACAGTGTTGCTCCTTCTGCTGTGCCCTGGGCTGGGAGTGCTGTGAGGCACTTGCACATGTCCAGTATTTTAAGGAGTGGCAGGGAGGTGGGGATTGATTGATTTTGCAGAAAAAGAGAAGACTTGCCAGAGTGAAGAAGTAAACTGTTCTGTGTCCTCCCTTTCCCTCTTCTTTGCTGTGTTTCTGATGAAGGTGTTTTTCTTTACCTGCTTTGGTCTTGCTTTACTGTTAGCATTAGGATTTTGCAGGTTTTGGAATTGAAATAAAGTTAGTACATTAATGGCCATAAACAGCCTTCAACAGCTATTTTTTATTGCCGTTACATTCTTGCTCATTTTATGTTCTTCAAGCTTAAAGAAACTTGTGTTTCACTATACAGGGTTTATTTTTTACGAGATATATACAAGGTATATTTTTTCCCTGGCAGTTTGGAAAGCTTGCTTGCTGTGGGATGTGTATAAGAAAACCATCATGTTGAGAGCTGTACATAACTTACAGACTTAGCCTTTGTTGATACCATTCCAGGAAGGTGGCGTTTCAGGTAAAGACATAAATAATCCACCTCTCAGAGGAGTTGTTTCTGGAGTGAGGGTTGAGAGAGTGGGTGAGTAGCATCCAGAATTGTACTTCCAGCCATGCAGAACCTCTCCCAGTCTTTGTCAGAGTAATGCCCTTAGACACGGCTTGTAGTGAAGGTTTCTTAAGAATGCTGGACAACTCAGCCAAGGAATTTTTCAACTAATCTAATTTATAAGTGTAGATCCTGACAACTTGGCATTTATTAAGAGAGTTTGCTGTAATACAGTGGGAAGTACAGTCTGAAATATGAGATGTGTGTTAGGAGAAAATAGAAATTTTCATACATACACTTAACATTTCAGGAACTGATCTTATCTCATCTGGCTCTGCTGGGGCAGAAGAATGTCCCAGGATGCATGGACAGCATTTAACAGCTTTATTTATACAGACAGGGAGTGAAAATTCTCTTGCAATATCACTTCTTTAAAGCTAGGGCTTTTCAACCCTTTTTGAGTCCTTTTCTAGGTAAGTTAGCCTGTCAGGGCTTTAAGAGTGTTTTGTGGCTCAGGCATCCAAAGACTTTAGGACCAGGAAGAGCACATGGGCATAAAGAAGGAGAAGCAGGCTGGTGTAGTGTCAAACCACACTGGTTTAGTGTCAGTACAGTCACACCAGTATTAGGTTGCACAGGTATGAAAGACAGAAAAAAGACACCCCCTCGCATCCATCCAAGCACCTTGTTTCACCCCAGATTTCTTAGAAGGTCTTGGTGAAGAATATGGGACAGGAGACAGGACAGCTCTGCAGGCAGTTGGGGATTTGACCTTGTGTATTAACAAATCACAGGTTGCTGTCCTGTGGCTTTGTTTGACAGCTGTCTTTTCTGTCACGCTTCCAAACCCTGAATTCAGACATCTGAATTTGCTGTTGTGCCCCTCTGCCCACCACTGTAAATAACTTCTGTAATTTCCTTTTCCCCATTCTTCTCAATTGTTTTTAAAAAGTTAGGGTGTTGGGCTAACTTTATCTGCTTTCTGTGCCTTCTCTTAAGCATAAGGCTTATGTGTCCAGAATTTAGTTCTGTAATTGTAAGCTGTAATTAAGTAACTTACCTTGAAAAATATTGAGAAAACCAAACAGTAGTTTCAGAGACGACAGAGATCGTCTGAAAACATTAAATTATTTATAGATAATTCTTAAAAACTACTTGAACAAAATCGGTTCCTCCAGAGGATAATGAGGGGAAGACATTCAGCTGTTGCTTCCACTCTGCTTTTCTTAAGTGGTAAGGTGCTTCCAGCTCCTCTTGGACTTGCCTTGTTACTTGATGGCCTCCTTTTCATTCTTGCCTTGAAGCATCTCAGGTCCTTGAGCCTGCCTCACTTCCAACACGTTTTTTTGACTAAAGCAAAAATGCAAGGTGCTTTTTTGTTCATTCCCTTCACTTTCTGGAAAACAGAGAAGAATTGAGGGATACTTTGCCCTGTCTCTTTCTGTGAGCAAGCTGTAGGAATGCTTTCCTGCTCCTTGTGCGCTGCTGGTCTGAGCTCCCTGCTGGATGCAATAGCCGTGGATTCTGTTGCTCTTCTATTGACTCATGCTGGCATGTGAAATCATCTGTCTTCTTGGGGTTAGGTGCTAACAGATCATGGGAAAGGAAAACAAATCCTTGTCTGGTGAGAGATTCTGCTCGTGTTATCTCAATTTACGGTGCAAAAGGCATGACTTGAAGAAGTAAATGCACAGACCCCACAATGTGCTCTGCGTCCAGGGGATAGCTTACAATGGGTTGAAGGTGCTGAGATAACATATGATTTCTCTGCTGACACTTGGGCTGCTGGATGTTTCCGTTCTAGCAGTGCTACCTGTAAATGGCTTATATGCCAAATAACACCAAAACCAGTCAGATAAACCAGACAGGGATAAAACAAAAGATTAGCATTTTGTTTAAAGCACGGAAGTCAGTCTGTGAAAGTAACATGGAATCAGGGTCTCTTTCCTTTGTTTACCCTTCTGCAAATGTTTGCTTAGGAGCAATAAGAGTTAATTGTCAAACTTTACAATGTAGTTGGAGATTTTCTCATAAAATGTATAACAGACTCTGCCCAGATGGCAAATGCTGATATGTAAATCTAAAACATGAAAATTTCCATTGGGGGCCAGATGGTGGCTTAATGTGAATTGTTTAACATTTATGTTTATCTTATTAAAAGTGCCTTTATATGTCCAAACTAAGCTATCAATGTGGTTGAAAGAGCATATCACTAAATGAACAGAAAAATCAACCCATCAGTATAAGGCACCTCCTGCTTACATGGATCATGGGAAAGCAAAACATGTCATCTGTTGAGAGAAGTTGTTTCTCTGCCTTCAAAATTATGAAGAAAATATTATAACCAAAGCCAAATCACTGTTTGTCTGCTTGGGAAAAATCTTAAACCCATACCATTTTCTCTGAAGTTAAAAATGTTGGACAACAGTAGTATACAAGTTGAATCCCATGATGTATTTGGCCTTGGCCTAGGCACTGGTGTTCAGAGGGAAAGAGCCGAGCTCCAGGCGAGGGGGAAGCACCGCGGCTGCAATCCCTCCTGGGCACAGGCCTGGCTCTTCCTGCGCGGCCTCTTGGCTCTGCCAAACCCATCGTTTCCTCTGATGCAATCCAAGAAGTTGCACAACGGAGGAAAGAACAAGCGGGCGCTTGTGGAGGCTGTCACATGAGGCTGCTGCCTTTGCAGTAAATGTGTCTGATATTCAGGGAAGTGGTCAGCCTGGCTCCAAAGGGCGGCAGTCAGCTCTGGGTCAGATGAATCTTTCACAGGGCTCTCGGTGCACGTGTTCCAGTTTAGATGCCAGTCTGTGCTCACTTGTCCCTCCAAATGAGCCTTCTGAGACCAGCACATCATGTTGAGGCATCTAAAAACCAGCAGGTTGCTCTTACACAGGAAAGGAGAACACCTTTTAATAGCTTTAGTTTAAACACCCAGGTATCGAGTACACAGTTACTTTTGGGATACTTTCATAGTAGAAGGGGAAAATTGCTTCAGTGATGAACCAAAAGTAGAATCCCTGCCTGTGTGGGTACCTCTGTGTATGTGTGTGCTGGTGTTCAACAAGACAGGGAAATAACTTAAAGAGGAAGACTGTGGGAAGGCTAAAGGAAGAAAATTGCAAAATGTTTGCTTTAGACTGCAAGGCTTTTTTTAAGAGTTCTTTGCCATTACCTCGTGCTTGGGGTTGTGATTCATTCCTTAGTGAATCACTGGTCAATGTTGACTCCATTAACTTTGACCTGAGGCTTTGGACTGATGACCAGAATATTTTTTTTTCTTGGAAAGGACAGTATTACTAAAATCATTGGCTGAAATTATAGATAAGTGTTAAGTGGCAGGTTAATATTTAAATTGGTGTGCTGTTAGATACTACATATCAGCATATTGACCAGAACACTTCCTCCATGTAGCCCATTTATGTTAAGAGTAATTAATTGAATCGTTATTCAAAGTTAAGACTAATATTGCTGTATTTATGTACAACTTTTCAAACTGAAAATAGGAGGGCTCTTTTCCAGTTACATGGTGGTAACAAAAACAAAACAACCCATCCTTTTGGTTTTAAGTGGCACTAGCACAACAACTAAATAAAATTTAAAAGTGCTCCTGACAAGCATTGCTCTCCAGGGTAGAGCATGGCAGTGTTTGGCAAAGCTCAACTCTTTGCCAGAGATCAGACACTGACCTAAATATGGTCCCTTGAAAAATGGTGACAGGAGACAATCAGTGCTGTCATATTTGTCAAACAACAGCCCAAGATCCTGGCAATCCTGATAAGCATGCAAGCATATTCATTCAAAAAAAGAATCCTGGTTGCTGAACTGACTGCTGCACACACAGAGGGGCAGTGGTGTACAGCCACAGCATTTTCTTTGGTCAGCTGGTGTCTTTGGAGACATCTTACCCCACAAAGGAGGCAGCACCCAAGCTACTTACTTCGATAATGAATATTGCCAGTAGAATGGCTGAAAGACGTAATAGCTGGGTCTTACATTTTTGTACTAAGGCTACATGGATTTTCTTAAGGAAAATGTATTTTGCCTTGTGCAGCTCTTTTTTTTGTTCACTTTTGGGTTTCATGATTTAACCTGGAGCTGAGAACCAGTTCTGATATTCTTGTGCTGCAATCTGTTGCAACTTATGAAGGAAAACAGCTCTGCTAATCCACAGCTTTGTGCATTATACACAGACACGCACAAAAAAATCTTTTAAGTCACATTTTTAATGGTGCTTTGTAAACGAATAATTCAGAAGTGAGCCCTAAAATCCAGATCCTGCAGTTTTAACCAGAACATATTGCAAATGCTCATAGACTAGGAAAGACTTTTGGATCTGCTGCAGAAGGAGACACTGAGCAGCTGGTAAACTACTGGCCTTTAATGAAGCTATACCATATTGCAGTATCTCCAATTACTGCAGAACTTAATTAGTTCGTTTTACCCTGCCAATCTGGAAAGACCAAACATTGTCTTGGGCAGCCACTGTAATAATTTCAGCTTCTTCGTTGCTGGCCATTAAAGCTGAGTTTGGTCTCTCCCAGCAAGGTATATTAAATATGTTTTAGATTTGGAAGTGCATTCATTGTGTTCCACAAAGATTTTTTACATAACTACCTGATTTTAGTAAAAATACATCTTTTTAGTTATTAGAAGTCGTTCATGCCATGTGAAATGAGGACACTGAATTGGTTTGTTCAGATGTGGACTTGGCCTAAAGCTTTTTGCTGTAGCTGTTGTACAGGCATGATCATTTTGAATGGCAGCATGAGTTGGCGTTCAGGTTACTTTGCTTCTCTATTTGAAAATAACCTTGAGAGAGAAGGGAATGTTTTAATTTGATATGATGGCAAAAAATTGTATCTTGGGTGTAGAGCTGCTGAGTGAATCAGGAAAGTTCTGTTTAAATGAAATGCAGTGTTTGGTGTATTACTTGTAGTGTGTTAGTCTGATGAGGGTGCCCAACACTGAACATTATTTTCACATGCTGCGCCACAGGGTAATTTTAAGCATAATGAAACATGATGTAAATTCAGAAACTTCCAGGCACCAGCTAAATGGTTGGCACTTACCCATCTGAGAAATGTGGCTACCAAGTATTAAAATTCTGTATCAGCAGGCATACAAATTGATATGATATTTTCTTCAAAGAAGAAAATACTCTAGACTTCAGCCCTAAAAATACCGACTATTTGAACAGTAAAAAACGAAAACAAAACAATCCACCCACTCCCTTACCCTCCCCCCAGTAAAAAACCCTGATGCAATAAATTAAAAGTAATTGTAGCCGAAGCAAATAGTATTAAGAGGTTGCTTTTTCCTAAATAGCAGAATTTAATTTGTCTCCTGAAACAGTACAGGTGCAAGGGGTAGCTGATTTCCAAGAAATCTAGGTCATTGTTAACTGTCTGGTAACAATGGACTCTGTGATGAGCCTGTATTTGAGACCCTGCAACCACTGTTTGTACTCAGCTGCTCCAAACCAACCACATGCAGAACATCAACACAGACTAAGCTTTAAATTACAATTTTTTACTAATAGTCTTAATAATTGTCTTTAGTGCTAGTAATGGTATGTCATTCGGTGTCTTTGAAACCAGATTCTCTTCCAGCTCTGAAGCTCTGTTCTGCTGATCTTTAGGATTAATACCAGAATGGAATCTTAATATTCCAAAATGCATTTTGAATTATGGCTATTACAGTTACTTCAGGAAGCCTCCATCATGTTTTTAGTCAGCTTTTGCAGTTTTACAAGAACATGTGAAAAAAAATTTACGTGGTCAAACTTCAATTTCTCTCTTTTCTCCTAAAAATTACTTTCTTTGTGACAAATTCATTCTGCATCTTCATGTTTTCTATGAGACGAGTTGAAAAAGAAGAATATATTTATCCTCTGGCTAGTTCTTGTATTTTCTTACAAATTGTAATAAATTCTTGGTTTCTGTGAGCCTGTGTGTGGGCCACAGAAACCAAACCACCAGATCACACACTTCAGAAAGGTCATATAGAGCCATATTTTATTTTGGTAATTTTGTAGGATTAAGAGAATAAGCTTCAGTTACATGAGTCCACCCATTTGACACGGAGATTAAAAGCTTTGCTGTTGTTCTAAACCAGTTCTGCCAGGAAGGAACTTGCTTTAAAAAAGCATTTCTGTTGCAGGACATGAACTTGATCGACATCCTTTGGAGGCAAGATATAGACCTTGGGGCAGGACGAGAAGTTTTTGATTCTAGTCAGCGACAGAAGGAGTATGAACTCGAGAAACAGAAGAAACTTGAAAAGGAAAGACAAGAGCAGCTCCAAAAAGAGCAGGAGGAAGCCTTGCTGGCTCAGCTGGAGTTAGACGAAGAGACAGGTGAATTTGTTCCTGCGCAGCCAGCTCAGTGCGTTCAGTCAGAAAATACTGAGCCACCCATTGTTTTCTCACAGGTAAACTCCAGTGTTTTGAGTGTGTTTAACCCTTTTTCCATTCACAGGAAGGCGTAATACTAGTGGCTGCCTAAAGTGAATTTGCATGTGTTGCTGTAATGGAAGATCTTCAGTTACTCAAAGATGCAGTAACCTTTTTTCATAACTTTCCTATTTAGACCACAGAGCCTTCAAAACCAGAAGCAGAGGCCTTGTCTTTTGATGACTGCATGCAGCTCTTGGCAGAAGCATTCCCGTTTATAGATGAGCATGAGGTAAAAATGCACAATACAGTGGTTTCATGGGTGGTCTTCCACGGGGTCAGTCTCATGTCTTCTCTAAGATTTGTCTTCAGCATAAGACTAATTTGTGGTCTGAGTTTTCTCCTCAAGCTGGCTCCAGCTGGCATAACGCAGTGAGTAGGCTTGAGCCTATTTTTGTCTAATTCCATTATTTACAAAAGAAAATGCCTTTCTTAAGAAGCACCTATCTGTTTGTTCTGCAGAAATGGTAGAACTCCAGAAACTAGATTTTTGCTTTGGAAAATACACATCTGGTTTTTTGAGTCGGTTTTTTAGTTATCATTGTTTTGTTCAACTTCTTAATTTTTTGTTTAAACCCTTCAGGCTTCTTCAGCTGCATTTCAGTCACTGGTTCCTGCTCAGGTCAATAGCAACCCAGCCTTCATTTCTTCTGATCAAACTCAGCCACCTGAATCCCCTGATCTAGTACAACCCACTGATGCAGAGAATATGCAGAACATAGAGCAAGTTTGGGAAGAATTACTGTCCCTTCCAGAGTTACAGGTTAGTATGATAAGCACCTGAAAAACAAAGCATGATGTTTTTGGAGTACTGTAGTATTTTGGAGAAGGCGGTACAATAGCATCTGAACAGATGGTGATTATGACTTGGATTCTACACCTGTAGGGTGCTTACAACTCAATATAAGCTTTAATTTTTTCAAAAAGAATATCTTGAAAAACATGTAGAAAGAAGGAAATGAGTTGTTTATGGATAAGCCTTAATGAAACGCTTCTCAGTCAGAACTTCCTCATTTTTAGCAAGTCACTGTTTGCCTCTGTGTGCAACTTCTTACAGCGTGATCATGGTTAAAATTCAGCTGCTCAAAAATGGACACTTCTGAGTCATGGATCTGCAACAGGAATTGTTTTCACAAATGTTACTGTAAATGTTGGGGGGCTTTTTGGCAGTGTCCAATTGTGTGAATATGATGACTTTTGCATTTAACTTTTATCTGAGGAAAAGGTTTTTTAAAGCTGATAATAGAATATATATTTAGAGACACAAAAGAGTCAGGTATATTTATATAAATGCTGCTTGTATATGTATATATTCAGTAAGAACAACTTGTGTAATGTACATGAACTGGATATTTCAAAGAAACAAAAAAATCACTTTGCTAATACAGAGGATATGTAGGGATTTTTATCCTATATATTTTTATTTCTATTTTCCTTATATTTGACTAAAAAATTGAATAAATTTATTTTCAAATATATTACTGTTTCATGTCATCATGCTGCTCTACTTTATGCTGTTAATACAAGACATGATTGCTTGGTGGAGTGCCCATAAATCTGAATCATATTTCAAAAACTAAAGTGGAAATTTGCAGGAACTGAGTTTTTCCTGCCACTCTACCTTTGCCTTAGTCTTTTTATATTTTTTATATTTTTCTAGTTTTCTAACCTGATTACTGTGTTAGGCTTAAAGGCCCACATAAGTAACAAGGGCAATTGGCTGTGAAGAGGCAGCAGTGATGGTGAAAATATATTAAGAAACCAAACCAAAATAATCTATTGCAGTAATTCTGAATAGTAAGTGAATAATTTTCTGGGAAAAAAAAAGATAATTAAAATGAGGCCACTGCCTTTTACAAATTATGTTTAGAGAAATGGAAAAATAGAGCTCTCATGTTGGAAATCTTAGCTTAAGCCCTGAACAACCTCTAGTTAAGCAATCAGTGTGTGGACTCTTTTCAAGAGAAACAGAATCACTTTGGTAATTACCTGATTCCTGGGGGACAGCAGGCCTGCTCATTTCAGCTTCAGTTAGGCAACTGCCACCCCATTGGAAAGCTGTTCTTGTAGCCAGTGAAAGCCCATCAGTGGAGCAGTCTGATGCTCACACTGGTGTTAGCCAGCTGAACTAAAGTGTGTTTGCCAGGCTCCATATTAGTACTCTTCTTACTTCACTGAGAATTACACTGCTCTGCACTGAACAGCTCCTTCATTCAGTAAATCCTAGAAGAATCTTGGTTTTGAGGAACCACGACGTGAAATCAATAGTGCTAGAAGTAATTGTTTGGTGTTAAATGCTCATTAAGTCTCCTTCAGCAATTTTACATTTCTGTACTCACGCCATTCCTAGCAGTGGTGCTCATGAGAAGTTCAGACCTGGCACGTCCAGGATCCCCACTGGCAATTACCAGAACAGGAGGGCTCCATGCAGTTTCCATAACACATTGGAATGGGTGTCTTCAGCGTCTTGCTCTGAGCTTGGGAGGCTCTGCTCTCTTACTCCAAACAGCTTTGTCCAGAGCAAGTTGTGTTGTGCTCTTGCTTCGGTATCCGTCATCTTCCTCGATTGCCTCTCCATAGCACAAGTGTGCTGTAGTCCTCTAGGCTGCAGCAGTGTTATAAAACCCCTTTATGTCCATGTTGATTGCTATTTAATGCTTTTGGCTTGTAGAAAAGGGTTTTCTCAATTGGAGATGTGTTGCTCGACTTCTCCCTTGCATTTCCCATCTAGTGCCTGAACATCGAAAATGATAACCTGGCTGAGGTGAGCACAATCACGAGCCCTGAAACCAAGCCAGCAGAGATGCACAGCAGCTACAATTACTGCAGCTCCTTACCCATGATGAAAAAAGAAGTTAACTGCAGTCCAGATTTCCTGGATGGTATGGAGGGCCCCTTTTCAGGCATTTTGCCACCAGAAGACACCAGCCAGCTGAGTGTGAACTCTTTAAATGACACATCCCCTTCAAACACTGATTTCTGTGAGGATTTCTACACCACCTTTATTGACACAAAGGCCAACAGTGATGCAGCAGCAACGAACACTATCAGTCAATCCCTGGCAGAGATTCTAAGTGAACCTATTGATCTTTCTGACTTCGCACTGTGTAAAGCTTTTAACGGCAACCACTCAGGGACCAGAGCAGAATGTAACGATTCTGACTCTGGTATTTCACTGAATGCAAGTTCCAGCGTAGCATCGCCGGAACACTCTGTGGAATCATCTTCCTATGCAGATAAGACTTTGGGTTGCAGCGATTCTGAAATGGAAGACACAGATAGTGCTTCTGGCAGTATGCTGCAGAGCAGTGCTGGTGTGTACTCGCTGCACCTCCAGGATCAAGTGTTTTCTTCCTTAGGGCCAAACACTCAAACACCAAGTTCGCTGTGTACAACCACACCAAAGAAAGAAACCCCTCCTGCTCCCGGCCAACCCAAAGCTTCACTCACAAAAGATAAACCTCCAAGCCGCCTTGAAGCTCATCTCACAAGAGATGAGCAAAGAGCAAGAGCTCTGCAGATCCCTTTTCCTGTTGAAAAAATCATCAATCTCCCTGTTGCGGACTTCAGTGAAATGATGTCTAAGGAGCAGTTCAATGAAGCCCAGCTTACACTTATTCGAGATATACGCAGGAGAGGCAAGAACAAAGTGGCTGCTCAAAATTGCCGTAAAAGAAAACTGGAAAATATAGTAGAACTGGAGCATGATCTGAGTAACCTAAAAGATGAGAAAGAGAAATTGCTTAAGGAAAAAGGAGAGCATGACAGGAGCCTTCATGAAATGAAAAAACAATTCACCACCTTGTACCTCGAGGTCTTCAGCATGCTACGTGATGAAGATGGAAGGCCTTACTCTCCTAGTGAATATTCACTGCAGCAAACTAGAGATGGCAATGTCTTTCTTGTTCCTAAGAGCAGGAAGTCAGGGACTAAACTTTGAAGGGCAGTACAGCTGGCTACTGTTCTCTGAGTTACTATTTTTGTATCATTATCATGATAGTTTCTACTGTGAGGTGGAATGCAGAATTAAGTAATATTTGTCAAGTAAGTCTATGCAATGATAATTTTAAAATTGTTAATTAGTTTGTGGGAGATGCAAGTTGAAACTTAATCATGTATTGCAAATGGGCGTATACAAAATTTTTAATCTTTTTTAACAGACATTTCCTTCTAATAGCACCACTTTGACTAGTTTCCATATATATGTAAATATTTAAATATGCCATATTTATATACTGTTCCTATCTATTGTTATATTCATAGATTTATTTGATATATATATATATATAAATGATTTTAGCCTTCTAAATATAATTTCTTGCAAGACAACCAGGATGGCTTCTGATATTTTTTATAAATATGCAATAGTGTTTCCCATTTTTCTTACACATTTATACTTGCTTTTTAATATATTTAGTATAAAAGTTGACACTCGGTGTTTGATTTTGCTTTATCAGTTCATTAAACTTTTTAAACTCTACTTCATCCACATTTATTTCCCTAAAGAAGAGAAATCCTTGCTAGTTTTCCAAGGCTAAGTCTTCATGTAACAGGTATGCATAATAACCAATCACACAGCAGCGTCAGCATTACTAATGCTTCATTCAGCTTCATTTTAATAACCTTTGGAAAGACCATGTAACACAACATTTCAAGTCTATGCTAAGCTTACATTTTTGTTTTCCTCCTTGAACACCATGTAAATGCATGAGATCTTTTCTCCAAAGGCATTTAAAATCTGTTAAAGCATTGTCAGCATTATGCCTTTTTCCAGCTAAAACTTCTGTATGCTTTTGAGCAGTTCTCCTATAAACACACTACTGTGCCTCTGACTTCAATCAGCGAGCACCACGTGTCCCTGCTGCTACTTTGGTGCTTATGGAAAATGGCATACTAGCAGCCAGCCACCTGCCCTGTTTGGAGTCTCTGCTCAGTGAATTGAAAAGCTTTGTGGAGTTTAAATTATGATTTATAAAAGAATAAAGAATGGGCAAATAAATAGCATTGTTTTGTTTACTACTCAAAGGAACTCATTGCACTTGATCATTTTGGATTTTTTCAACACAGAAAATGCATAATTTGTAAGACATGTTGATCTGAACATTAAAAACTGTATCTTCATCCCAGTGAAGGTTCTAAAAGGCATGCTTGATCTGAAGTGACTTTTTTTTTTGCCACTGATGATCTGTATAATTTAAGGAATTTATCTATTGCAATATGAGGCATAATGTCATTTAAGTATATATATAAAAAAGTTATTTTGCAACACCTTATGGTACATATTTCTAAAATAAGGAAATGGAGATGCTGAGAAAGGGTAGAATAGGACCCACAAAGATGGTTTAATAATACAGTAGGAGAAAGGGTTTAAAGAAGAGTAGCAGATTAGGAATCCAGCCTTCCATTAGCTCATTATTCACAAAGTTAGAGTAATGTTAAGTAAAATGATACAAGCTGCCACTGAATTCAGTCTTGGTTTTATTACCCCACCACCTTTGTCCCCTTGTCTCCATCTTCCTGTGAACTCATTTATCGATTCTGCAGAGCAGAAGCATCCCTGGCACCTGGTGCAAACACTCACCCACGCACTCTCCCTGCCCCTCTGCAACGCCGCCTTGGCAGAGCAGGGGCAGGAAAAGCAGAGCAGTAACAGCTTCACCACGCAGGTAGGTTTGTTCCAGGGCAGTGTAACACCAGGAACCATGATCCTATTGACTACATCCTCTTTAAAAGGCAGGGACCTGGCCACGTGCCAGGACCAGAAGGAAGTCTTTGGTACTTAAACCTCGGACTAGCGGGTGTTCCAGCCCTACCTACCTCAGGAGAAGAAGATTTCACAAGGCTTATACAGTTACTTGCTGCAAACTTTCAAGTGAGGTTCTGCCCCGCAAAATGTCCGTGTTTGACACTGCAAATGCAGTGGAATCATGAAAAAAATTTGGCTTAAGTTTCCAGCATCCCATGAGTGCTAAGGAACCATGCTTGTTGCACCACGTACTAACATCTGCGCTTTTGCAGAAGACACTGGGAAATGCAGATCTAGGTGATCCAGCTTGCACCTTGAGGCTGCTTACCTTAGTGATACTGACCTTCCTTGTTAGCTGTGTGCCAGGCCATGCCCCTGCCCCGTCCTTGACACACTCTGAATGCAGAAACACTCCTCTGCTTGGAGCAAATGGTCAGCAACAATGGTTGAAAACCTGGAGGCTTGATTTAATGGACTTTATTTGCTCTAGATAATTTAGCTGGTGCCTGGCTGTCCTAAATAAAAGCTAGTGCAGCAGCAGGGGCTATTTTTTCTTCTGATGCTGTTAAAATGTGCCTCCCGGCTTTGCAACCAGCACTGCTCAGCAAGGAAAACCCCAACGATCACCAAGCCTGGGTGAGAGCATGGGCATCGAGGAGAAAGCACACCGAGCCATGGCCCTGGGCAGTCTTTCTTCACTGAGACACAGTAACTCTTAAACACCGGCAGGGCTGATGGCAAAGCACAGAGCCCTTGAAGAGCTCCTGGGTTCCCCTTGCCGCTAACTATGCTATCAAATATCTGTCAGAGAAAATTCTCTCTACCGCTGCAGTATAAATACTTTTAATTACAACTTGGCTATAAAACAGACACCTCAGTAAACTCCTGCCCTGTACTTCCATTTGTTCCTTAATTTGTTCACTAATGTGAAAGCCAAAGGCAAACAGCATCCTTACAGCCTTTGCAGGGGCTGTTGTATTTGTACCCCCATTTGTCTAAAACATAATACAGAGATACTTCTTCCATTACCAAAAGTGCAACAACAAAAAACCTGCAGCTAATGCAGCAGCCTTGTTTGAATTTCACCAAGTGAAGAATCAGTCTGAAATAACTCAGTCTGTGACAACTTGCATTCAGTTTAAACCAGCGTTCTTCACATCATCAACACAGTGCATGCTGCTCTTGCACTGAAACCCCCAACATCATTAAGGAAAAAAAATTCCACGTTACTCATATACATAAAAACATCAGATTGCAAACTATAACCTTCATTTTATTATTATTACTGAGGTACAGAGTATGTTCCCAAACCTGAGAGTAACTAGTGACATTGCCAAGTCTAAAGCATCACAACGCTGACCTCATACGCTGCCAAGCTGCCACATGGAGACCATTTGTTTCTTGATCAAAACATTCAGTTTTAAAACTATTAAGAGTACAGCTGAAAAGCTGGGCTGAACCAAGGGTTTTTGGCATGCAGTCCCAAGCTGGAAAGATGATCCTGTAAGGAAAGGTGTTGCAATAATTCAAGACTACTTTGTGTTCTTCGCAGCACTAAAAAAAGGTGATGCCAACGCATTTTAGATTGTAAGTCATTTGACAATATACACACCGGCAGGGCACAAAATTTAAAATATAAAATTTAAATATTTTAACAAATTTCAATCCATTATGGACTATACTGAAATTTTAAATTTCCATGCCATTTTAACTTGTTTATTCACAAGTTCTAAGATGTCAGCACATTAGCACCATTGCTCTTGAAGTCTTTGCCAGTTATTATACCATTTTATTCTGTTTCCAATCTTGCGATATTATCTTCTACATGAAGGTCATTTTTTCTTCTATGGAGATACTTGGATTACTTTAGTTCAGGAAAAAGCTAAGAGAGAGATGTCAACCTGTAGCACCCACAGCAGAAAAAGAATCATCCATCAGATATCTGAATTTCAGTGATACTCAAGATCTTACATGCTCCACACAATTTAAGATACACACGCTTGTCAGAGACCACAGACTGATTTGTGAATATTCCACCTCAGTGTAGACAGTACATGGAAACATGTTAATGCCTTAAACACAGGAACCAAAGACAGCACATCAGTACATCACACAATCAATGCTTGAAAAGACTAGGAACCTAAAGTATTGAACGGATATCGAAGTTAAGACGCTGTGTTTAATTTCAGTTTTCTGTAATAACATAGTTATAACATCTCCATCAACCTGGGCTGCTTTTGGGGAAACCCCCTTCCCTCCCTGGAAGTACCAGTTTTGTTATCAAGTAAATTTCTGTACAACTGCAGCTTAGGGACCAATGCTTCATTAGCTTTGCATCTTTACATCCCCATCTCCATTTAAAGCTGCTATTTTCAATAGAAGCCAGGAAACAAAAACATAGCAACAAAACAACATTCTTAACTCTTAAAAGTGCCTCTTGGACAGAGGCCTAACCAAGTACTCCCTTAAGAATGTGTTTATTTTGGTCAAAGTTATTTCTGACCAAATTTGGCTATGAATAACTGAATTTAAGCAAATTATTTTAGCGGGAGTGTTATAAATCAAAGCGTGAAAATAATTCTAACAGTGATTATCTATTTCTGTATGTGGTGCAAAAAGACCTGTCCAGAGCACGGAACAAGTCTGCAGCAATGTGGAATCCTCTCATGTTAAGGTAGAGCTTTACTCTATCTACAGGCCTAGTACCAAGACGAACTACAAAGTTTTTGGTAAAAATTAATTTTATTTAAACATTTTCAAAATTTTATTGTTAAAAAAATCCAAAGACCACTGCAAGTGCAAGAGCATTTGCATGCACCTGAGGCGCAATGCCGATCCTCATTACCTGCTGCTGCACAGATGCCTGTGGGAGCCCTGCCAAGCAGAGCAAAAGCACAGCTTTCCACTTTTAGGTGTAATAAAGCAAGCTTGTCACCTCAGCAACAAGCTGTGTGGCACATTACACTATGGCAACTGTGACTGTACTGTTGCAGTTTCAGACTTTGGCTCAACCTTGACTAAGCACAAACTTGTCTCAGGGTTTTTTAAAAAATACATGCAGTCATCATGAAATTTTCAATTAAGTAGCTTCTGATTTTATGAAAGTCTCTGTGTATTACTTCCAAATTACACTGAACTGTATATTAAAAAGTCAGGAATTACTTTCTGGGAGTCTACAGGCAGCAGGTAAACAGTTTAAATACTTGAATCAGTTTGTGAACATGCCTCTGCCTCTGGTTAGGCAGGTTCCATTTGACTACTTTCAGAGGAACTGAAGTATAACCAACACTAAAATAGAAATTGACTTCCTAAGAATGCACAGGCTCAGAAATGCATTGGGAAGTTTAAATAGATGCCGAAGTACTTTACAAAAAGATCCATAACAATCAAAGATGCAGAAAAGGAAATAATACACGTTCCAAGAGTTAACGTATGTTCCAGTCTGTGTAAATTCAAGATTCCACGGCAAGTTTTTACTGCCATTCAATTTGCCTGTACAAATGCCATTGTGGTTTCAGCTGGGAATCATGACAGTATTGGCTTCAACCACCCTGACTGAAAGCACTCAGAATCTGAAAGGGAGCTCTTTGATTTGTACAGGTAAATACAGCATCACCTGGTAAGCCAAGGTCCACCACCCAGGAGGGAAATCCCAGCTTGCACCAAAGCCAAGCTCCCTTCCAGAATGGGAGCAGCAGCAGCAGGTCAAACACTGCTGAGAATTGAAGAACCACTTCAGTCACTGCCTTTCTGGGCCTCTGGGGCACCACTTTCCATGACAAGGCACAGAACAATTTCCCCCCACCCGCAACCCCAGCACACGCCCCAGAAACCAACACACATTAATTCCAAACAGTGATTTTTCTTGTTGATCTCAGACACGAAGCAATTTTGTATCTGCCAGGAACAGGAGATTCTTGAATAGGAATTGTGCCAGCAAGCAGCCCTCATCCAGAACAGGAAACACTGGATGACATATGCTAGAATATTTGCTGCTTAGTACTTATGGCTTCCCTTGATACTAAAAGGCTGTCGAAGGAAACAAGGGTTAAACGCATTTTACTATACACTACAAATCTTACCCAGTCAGAAACCTTCATTTGAAGAGGATGTGCAAGACATTCCCCATTTTGTCAAGCAGCAGCTTCTCATTCAACCTGAAAATTAAAGAAATTACTCTTACCTTGTTAAAAAACCTCCCACCACTCTTTGTAATTCATGAAAAATTTTAAAGGCAAACCTTACCTATGCTCATTGCCCTTCCTTTCAGGTCTAAATGCTAGACCTATTGATTTTGAGTCAACTCAAGTAGCTATCACTCAAGGAGGTTCCAAAAGGTGAAGAACTCTTGCTAGACTTTCTTCGATATTTCAGCTGTGATAAGCAGATTTAACTAGCCTTGGGAAAGCTGCTCACTATCAGCACAGTATCTTATTCCTTCACTTTTCTGGAAGTTGAAGCTGTTGCTCCTGCTGCCTTGTCATTCTTTAATTAGGCTGACTTCTCCATACTCAATAGGCTGCTGAAGTCCTGTCTTACGAGTCTCCTTAGCAATGTATGGATCAAAGAAGTACATCCTAGGTTCTGTAAAGCTGGCGGATCACTGTCCTCATGGCTTACACTTTTCCACGTCACAAACAACAGCTAAGCTACCCCACCCACCTACAAAGCGGTCACTTACATCCATCTCTTAAAAGGTTGCATACAGATCTTGTTCATAAAGTTTATTATGACACTATTTTTCAAAGTTAACATTGTAGTCACAGTACAGCTACAAGAGGCCCTGTTAAAAAGAACACTGTCAATACATTCTAAAAAAATTTAGAAATACCAGATCAATTGTCAGAAGGGACATCAACCCCATCCTCCAGTTGCCCCTGCAATCAGATGCAGGCCCCAGGTGCAAGTCTACACATCTTCTAGCATAGTAACGTACAAAGCAAGTCAGTAGTTAGGTCTCTCACTCCCTAGTGAGTCGTGGTTTAGTTTCCCATGTTTTCAAACTCCAAATGGGTTGTTTAAAAAATGCCTTTATTGAAGCACAGCCTCCCCCCCCACCCCAAGCCCAAATGAACACGTACAACAACAGAAGCGTTCACTAAACCACCAATTCTTGCTTTAACTTTTGAGATCTTTCAGAACTCCACAAACAAGAATAAGCAGACTTCGAAAGCCATTTTGGAGGCTACCATCTTGACACTGGTTCCTTGTTTTAGTGTACTGCAGTCTAAATACACTCCAATAACAGCATTTAAATAACATGTTTAATTTTTTTCAAACAACACACTTATTTTTCTACCACTTCTTAAAAATTATAATTCATTATTAATATGACTGATTATGCCTTGAGCCATTTCATACATCTTTGCAGATTCATTCCTACACTGGAATTGCATTTACCTTATACTGCACATTGACCCAGAAGTGAAACAGGCGTGAGTAATTCCAATACATACTGCCAAGTGTCTGAGTATTTCTTTTATTGACTGGGTCCCTACTCTTCTGAGTCTGAATTGACAGCAAGCACTGGCCTGGCAATAGTCAAGAGAATTCACATCAGATGAGGACAGGACAGACTGCAGTGCCTTAATTTGGAGGTCAGAAGTGAGAATGAAGTACAATTTCTAGCTACATGTACTGGTCAGATTTTCTACTCCACTGCACCAAATCCAGTTGTAGCACACTATTGTTCTGCCTGTGGGAACTTGCGACTGTACCCCTCTACGTTGTGGGAGTGTTTCTAGTCAGTAAAATACTAGATTGTGTTTCATCTTTGAGCTCTCAGCTGAGCAGGGACATCTGCCAGGGGAACAGCTCAAGAACTCGACTACTTGAATGCCCACGGGGAATGGGCTTTTGGAACGCATTACCTGGGACTGTCAGTGATTACACCTGTGCTACCCTTGGCTCCCAGTCAGAAGAATGTGTCCAGAAAATTGCCTAGGGTGCATGCAAGAAAGTATATAGCCATTAAATTATTGAGGAACATACCTATTACTCTCACTATGACACCTCATTTAATTGAAACAGTGCAGTCTGGTGTGAGGGAGAAGGAAATGGGGACAAAGGGGATGAAAATTCCAAGCCACCCTCCCCAAAGTATAGTTTTATTGAAACAGAATCATTGTATATCCCAAGGAAACAGGCACTTGATTCCCCCCACCTTAACTTCTCGGGAATTACAATAAATATAAAGGTAAAAAGCAAATTTCTTTTTCTCTTCACCCAAGACTTAAACAACTTCAGTTATCCCTTATGCATCTCAAATGAGACGGGAGACAGCTTTCATGTGTCTAAAGTTGGTCTTGTTAAAATATTTATCATGCCTTATTTTCTTGAAGCGCTAGTACTAATACAGAACTACAAATTAAAAAAATATGCACAAACCAAAAAGTAATTTGAAATTTTCATTAAGGTAAAGCTTAGTTCTATGATTCACAAACACTAATTTGAGTAACTCAATCCTAGTTATACATCTAAACAAACTATAATGCAACATACAGATGTTTTCACTCTGTATGCCTGTGTAACTCATGTCAATGACAGTTACGTATATACACTGAGACTAGACCCCTTAAGACTGCAAATCAATAGGTGTTTCTATTGTTAACTTTAAATTAATACAAAATAGTAATTGAGAAATGCATTTATCTTCTCTATTAACTAACAAGGAAACACCCTAAACTACATTTCATTTCTGTTATAGAGTTCTCTGTACTAAATGTGGAAAAACTGAACTACACAAATATTGAAAAGTTAAAAAGTCATTGATTTGTTTATTCCTGGTACCACTACCACAATTTACAGGGCAATATACCTGATGTAATGGGAAAATAAAAAGAAAAAAGAAAGACAAAGCTACAACAGAGAAAGACCTCAGGAATGTACATCTAATCAACACTACATTGCATGAATCAATAGCTGCACTTTTTGCAAACTGTGGCTATGACAGTCCTGATCAAGAAGGGTTTCCTGTTTAAGCTGCAGTAACTTTTCTGACTATGGATCATCGTTCCTTCTGTGGCAGATTTTACAGTTCCTCTAATTCATTTGGGACGACTGTCTCAAAGTAACCTGCAGCTTTCCTGACAACTCCTCGCTCTCTCTCCTGCTAAGAACTGTAGCCTGTTGAATACAGGATAAGAAAATTATTACTCTCAGTGAACAGTTGTACATTATTAATCATCATTATAAATATGCATTACACCTACCCTTTTTCTGGTAGCATTTTTAGAATCTTCTACCACCATAGCCCCCACTTCCACTTCCAGATCCATAACCACCTAAAAAACCAGTGGGTATATTGAAATACATGAACAACAAGGGATTTTAACTCAAAAAATATTTTCTGTACAAAATCATACTTACCACCATAGGGACTGCCTGAACTTCTGCCACCAAAGCTGCCACCACCTTTCATGGGACCATAGTTAGACTGCTGTTGTCCACTGTAATTGCCAAAATCATTGTAGTTTCCACTTCCACCATAATTACCTGAAACAAGTAATTTATAAAGCCGTGTTTGTTCAACATTTAGGACACGAAGCTCACCAAAATCTGATATCCAATGTAAAATTAGTTGTAGTAGTTTAGAACAATTTAAAATGAAGTTCAGGTATTTTGATGCTACCTCTATGCAAAATGCACAAGTAACGGAAGAGCCTTGGTATTTTTAGGATTAGAAATTGGTATTTTATCGAAGACGAAACACATCACATTGTAAGCACATTTGAGTAGGCAATTTGATGTTAACCCAACAGGCCAAATCAAGGCCCCCAAAGTCAGAGAAGCATGAGTTTCACCATCATTCTTCTACTGCACAACTTTGCACGTACGACAATAATGTAAATTACAATTTATTTGCTTAAAAATTGATCGAACTGTAATGGACATGCTGCATACATGGATCAGAAAGTATAGTAAGATACACAGCAGTTTTTTCAGCTTAAGTCCCAAAATTTGGGGCAAGCAATAAAAAAGGCTTATAAAAATCTGTATTTATAGTCCTCACAAAGGAGGATGTGATCTACATGTTGTGAACTGGTTACCTGAGGACAACAACATACTTGAAAAGGTCAAAACCTTTAAAATTCTTGTACTCTGCCTCCACACACAGATTTATAGCCAAAGCTTTCTGAAAAATACATCACTGGCAAAACGACGTTGCAGTTTGTCAAAGCTGAACCACATGGAAAAGAACCTTCCCTATGCAACATGGCCTTCTACATTAAAATCTACTCATACAACTCATTTTATGCATTACCGTTTTTCAGGCATTGAGAAAGGAAACCCAAGAACCATGGATGTCAAATTAAAGCTGAAATCTTACCACCACCAAAATTTCCTCCTTCATTGTAGCCATCATATCCTCCTCCACCTCCGTATCCACCACCTGGGTTTCCATATCCTGGTCCTCCACCACCACCATAGCCTCCTCTGCTGCCATAGCCAGGACCACCTCCATAGTTGCCACCTTTGAATAAAAGAAAAGTCAAACTTGAAACACCAAAGCTAAATACCAGTAAAGAAAGATCCATATAAGAAAAAAAACCCAAACCAACACACTGGCACAATAAAAATGTCCCACAGCACTTTCCCTGTATTATATTCATTGTTGTTACATAATATATCGGAACTATTTAATTGAAGAAAACCCCCATGCTTATAAAACCAGGACCTAACTAGTTAATTACATGCTACTTCTCTCATCCTTTTTTGCCTTTTGGTAATTGCGGTTTTTAGCCTCTTGGTAATTTCTGCATTTCTCTTCAGATGCATTTTGGATACTCATCCTAACTGCATCACAAAAAAGATACTACTGAACCACAAGAAGTCTTAAAGAGTTGACTGAAAACAGTTGTTTACTGCTTTATTCAGTTTTAGTCATCTCAACTGACATCAGAATCTTCAGTTAGTTCTCACTAATAAACAGCTCCCTCATGACCTTGTGATATGAAATTTTTTAAAGGGTAAACACAGATGAGTATTTTTTTCCACCCATCATTTTGTGGGGAGAACAAAAAAAGAGTTAACTCTCCCCAGCTCTACAATGCAGACATTTCATTTTCATTACTGCTATTATCACATGATCACCAAAACAGACTTCGCTTCCAAGGTGAAGGCAAGACTTACAGCTGGTTCTAACATTGGGGGAAAAGGAAGTGAACAATACACTTACCATCACCAAATCCATTGTATCCGTCACCACCCCCAAAGCTTCCTCTGCTCCCACCACCGCCACCACCACCCCCATAGCCTCCTAGAACACAAAACAGATGAGAATGTTTTCCTGAACACACATGTTAAGTGTTTAAGCCAACTGACACAAGAAATAAAAAGAAAAACCAAAACGTAAATCACGTTCTATACTAATATTCCAGCCATTTACCTCTCCCACCAAAGTTTCCTCCTCGGCCAAAATTCCCTCCACCGCCTCCGAAGTTTCCACGGCCCATGAAGTTGCCTGAGCCACCCCCACGACCTACAAAATATTTCACTTGAATTACATTAATTGAAAACCTGTTACACGAAATAGCTATGCACAACTACAACTCACCTCTCTGAGAGCTAGCAGTCTGCATCTCTTGTTTTGAGAGTGCTTTTTTCACTTCACAGTTGTGTCCATTTATAGTATGGTATTTCTGAACTACAGAAAACAGTGAAAAGGGAAAGTTAGAAAATCACATCCAAGCAATATGCTGTAAAACTCTCACAGAAAGCTACTGTAAGGCATGTGCACACTTTGAAAAGTAACATTCAATCAACTCCATCTCTTACAATAGTAAAGCAGCTGATTATGCAAACATCTCATTCCACACACTGCTCTTCTGAAATCTTAACGCTTTTATCCCAAGAGTCATTTCTCACTAAAGAGGTTACGTACCAACGATTTTATCAACTGTATCATGATCATCAAAAGTTACAAAAGCGAAGCCTCTCTTCTTTCCACTCTGCCTGTCTTCCATTACTTCTATGGTTTCAATCTTGCCATATTTTTCAAAGTACTCCCTTAAATTATATTCTTCTGTATCTTCTTTAATTCCACCAACAAATATTTTCTTTACTGTGAGGTGTGCCCCAGGCTTTACAGAATCCTGCAAAGCCAAAAATGACATTCAGTGCTTTAAAGTATTAGGTAAAGATTGAGATATACAGTTAACTGGAACACTAACTCACCTCCCTTGAAACTGCTCTCTTTGGTTCAACCACGCGTCCATCAACCTTATGTGGTCGAGCGCTCATGGCAGCATCCACCTCCTCCACACAGGAATAAGTCACAAAGCCAAAGCCTCTGGAACGTTTTGTTTGTGGGTCTCTCATCACCTATGAACACACAAGAGGCACTCTGCATTTCTGTGCTACTTTAAGTACCTAACCCTTTCAGAAGCACAAACTAATAACAGAGACTTTACCACACAGTCCGTGAGTGTGCCCCATTTCTCAAAGTGCTCTCTCAAGCTATCATCTGTTGTTTCAAAGCTCAGACCTCCAATGAACAGCTTTCTCAACTGCTCTGGCTCCTTTGGCTCATGGCCCTACAAAATCAAAAAATCAAAAACATATTTTGAATACAAATAACAGAATTAAAACTCCACTGAATTACTAGAAATTATCTGTGCACATTATAACTACAAATAGGTGAAATACATTTACATAAAAACAATGACTTCTAATGGGTTTAGACAGCAGAATAGTGAACACTTAATGAGGTGTGATTTTAATTGTAACACTAACTAACAACTTATAGAATGCTAAAATGCAAACAGTAAAGGTATTTCAATATACTAGGTAACCTGGTTGCTCCCCACCACCCTGAAGTGCATTCGTTCTGTGTCTATCTTTGAGCTGCAGATTGTGCTGTAGGGACTGAGGATAAAGCACGGCTAGATAAAGGGAAGTTCTAATACTTTATGAAGCATAATTATGCAGAACTTACAAGAATTTAAGGACGCAGAATACAAGAAAAAAGGTTCCTGCTCAGACTGAGTGTCTACTGTTTGGGGATGTCCATTTTGAAAGGTTACTTTTATATAGTTTTACGAAACATATCAATTCTAAATGCCTTAAAATTACAAATTCTGTACTTGGATAATTTTACTATTGGAGTACATGTAAGCAAGAAAGCACAAGTATATATGTGGATTTTAGTGTTATGGGGAATACTTCTCAAATGTGAAACAACATGGACCTGCGTCTCACAGACAAAAAAACGCCATGAGTAACAACTCATCAATGACCAGTAGTGGGTACAACTACTGGAATAAGACTGCTAACTTAGAAAGCACCACAGAACAAATAAGTTTATTAGCTCTTGCTAATATGCCTGTAAACGACCAGTCATGTTTTAAAAGGTGCAAATTTGCAGAGCCCAGTTTTCTATCACATGACTGAAATGGGCTTAAGAGTACAACTGTGTTTCTGCTCTGTTTCAGTGCTCCACTTTTTTAGTGGACAGGGAATTTCCCTGTACATTTGATAGGGAATTTTTTAAAAATTGCTTTACAACTCCCATTGTCAGAGAAGTCTTACAAAAAACAACCAGATTAAAACCTCATTGAGCAAGTAGGTACTTTTGTGCACGTTAAACACTCCACAAGGTGTTGGCCAGCTATGTTGTGTATGACTTCAGTTCTGCAGCATCAATGTTCAACAGGCTTCACTGTTTCTGCTGCAGTGCATTAAACCAGCAGATGCAGCAGCATCCTGAGAAGTGAACTACATAAAACCAGCCACAGACTTCTATCTGTAGACATTTTGCTTCAAATCTGAAGTGCTTTAACCTCTGCCATGCTGCTAGGGTTGGCCAGGAAGAATAAAGCCCCTTTGAGTAAAAGTTTCTGTATTATAGTGCTTTAGCAAACTTGGTTTATAATACTCAGGTTGTACTACAAGAAACAGTAACTAAGATTATGAAAAGCTGTCTGGGAAGTAAATCCCTGCCCTTACACCTGCTGAGTTTTGTGAGAAAGAACCCCGGCATTCTAGGTAACAGCTTTCTATTTAAGGCTTTTCTACCTCAGGATCATTGTATAAATCATTAACAGTCAATGGTCCTGTGACTACAAAGTAAAGCTTCTGGAGTCTTCCAAGTGGTCCAGACTACAAAGGTATTAAAAAAACCCCCTCCCTTCCCACTACATTTTAACTTCTAATTTTATAGGATTATGCACCTATCACGCAGACGAAACTGCTTTACGTCAACGGTTGTTATCTGTTGCTAATACCAATTTTCTTTTTTAAACCTACTGACAATTTTTATTTGGGTTATGTTAAAGGTGGGAACACTAAGTGTTTCAAACTCTTTTACACATATCGAGAGAAATTTTTTATGTGAAAATGTAGAGCTTAGATTCCTCCAAAATCAGAAACCTATGTAAGGAGAAACTGGACACTTTTTACAGTTCTCTGATATTCCCCAAGGCTACGAGGGTTTTCAGCTAACAACTCAAGAGTGCTTTTACCTTAAAAGAATGACCACAGAATTTTTCAGAGAAGGGAAAGTTCTTTTCAGCTTATTGTTATTATGTGCATGTGAACTGGTGTTCTCATACAGCAGGCAGAACATCTGCTGTTACAGTTTCTCTGTTCTACTGGAGAGAAATTATCCTCAGGACACATACACGTTATAGGAACTCTACGCAAAAATAGAAGGCAACATTTTTAGAGAATTAGGGAATTGGTTTTTGAAGGCAGTTCTCACTGGGGTTTTCAGAATGCTGTTTGCAATCATACAAGATGCTGTTTCTCGGTTGTTCTGCTGCAAGTTACTTCTAACAGCCGTCTCTCCTGTACAGAAAATGCTGCAGGACGCATCTCTCCCTCAGCGTAACTACCACCCTGCTCTATCAGAATCAGCAGGCTGCCTCCTGCTCAGCGGACACGCCAGGCCAGCACGCCATTTTGCAGCACTCCTTCAGCAGGAGGGGGGAGAGCAGCTGCAAGAACGCCCAGCCTGCCTTTAGTCGGTAAGACACTGTTTCTCCCCCTAAGCTGTCAGAGGGGCTTCCAGAGACACTACAAGGCTCTGCGGAGGCGAAGAACTTTACTTCCGCCCCGACTTTGGCCTTCCCCTCTAAAGCCGAAGCGCTGCGCGGGCCCGGCCGCCTCCATTTTGTGCTCAGCCGCGTCCGCCGCGCCGCCAATATGGAGCCGAGGGCGGGGCGCGCGGGCCGGCGCCGCAGTGGCGCCATGGGCGGGGCCCCGCCCGCAGGGGCCCAGCGACACGCCGGCGCTGCGGGCCCCGCGGCCTGCCCTGCTCCCCTCCTGCTGCCAGCAAAACCGCACCGCTGCCTCCCAGGCCCTACCGAACCCCCCCCCCGCCACTCGGCGCGGTGTAACTGTACCTCTCGCCTAAGTGGGGAAGATGGCAGCTAGAAACCCCTGGGATTCCTGCAAAAATCCTGACACCTTTTAACAATGCTGCTGCAGATACACATACTGCTTCTATCCTGAGGTTGCCATCAACTGAAATTTCCTGTGGCAGGGGTTTTCAATAACCAGCCTTCTGGAGTTGCAGCGTTTCTCTCTAAAGGCAGTTTTCGGGTGGAGCCCTCTCATGCACCCTACCTCAGAGCAGCAGCAAGTGTCCATGAAACGCCTGTCACCACACCTACACTCAGCTGCGGCTGAACCTGAGACCACCCTGTCCCCCAGGCAGTACAGTCCTAGGCTGTCTTCCAAAACGGGAAAGCTTGCAGGCAGCTGGGGCCTCAGCAACTTTCCCCGTGAAACACGTTCTCTAGAAACTCAATAGTTTCCAAGATCATTGCAGGGCAATCTACTTTTGTGAACTACAAGAGATTATTTAGTATGCGTCAGATCGACCCCAGTTATGCTCAATCCAAAATCCGAATGAGTGAGAGAGTTTCAACATTCCTTCCGAAAGGACTTTACACACCATACTTCAATACAAAATAACCATACACTACCAGACACATGCAACTCTGACAAGGTTTGTTCGTAATTCAAGCTTATAGGCCCTCCCACATTGCAGTAGTGTATAATTCCAGAAAAAAGTAGGTTTGAACTAGCTAAAATATTCAAGCAACCTGAAAAAGTAATGTTAGAAAGCAAACAAATCCAAATAATTGAAGAGAAAATGCCTCCGTTATAAGCTATATAAGCATGTTTAATACCCTTTTTGCTGATCTTAAAATTATTTTCTGAAGGGTATTAAGAACTTTCCCCCCCTCCCACTTCCACACCCTGCCCCAAAATAACTAGCTCCCATCCTCCCAAAAACAGCCCCAACATCTTCTCTATACTACGCACCTTATTCAGTCTACGGTATTTCTGCTAGAAGCAAAAGAAAACAGTTATTTTTACTTAGTACAGCTCGCTTTCATTTGCAGTGACTATCAGGCAACCATTTTTTTACTTAAAAAAAAAAAAAAAAGAAGAAAAGAAAATAGGAACCTGTCTTCATTCCCACTAAAAACAGGACTTTGAAGGTAGAAAGTAATCAAGTTCCTGCTGATACTCTGAGGATGCATGAATTTCTTAATAATTACACCTTGCTTTAATCAGAAACATACATTTAATCAGTTTTGTTATAACAGTAAGCTAGACAAGCAAAATTTCCCCATTATGCTTAACACCCCACCCCTTAAAACTGTAAGTAATAAACTGCAATTTATAGTTATTCCGCTAATACGGGGATGAAGAAGGTAGAAAAAAAAAGATATTAATATATTAGATAGCAGTGGTTAACTTGGGGTATTTTTCATCTTCTCCCCTTAAAACTACTTTATTTTTAATCAAAAACCCATCCTCTCACCTGTGAGGATCGTCTTCCTTTCCTCTTGTAGTCTTCCACTTCTCTCTCTTCCTTAATAGCAGCCATTTTGGAAGGGTACTCTAACTCGGCCTTTCTTTTAGATCTAGGAAACCTAGAAAACAGGTTGGATAAGTCAGTACTTACCCCAGTTCCCGTGACACACGGCCTTCTCTGGCTGCAATGCACAGGTGTGGCTTTACAGGAAGAAAACGGGTGAAAGTAGAAAAAAATCTCTGAAGTATTTAAAAGGGTAGAATAAAAAGCCTCAGCCTACTTAGCTAACGATTAAAAAGAGCTGCAAAAGGAACATCTGCTATCCTAGTCAAGCTCACTTTACAACTGCTGGAGTAATTAGGTACAAACTAATGCTAAAATCTGTAACAAACCTTTATCTATTACTGCCTGACAAAACTATTGTGAATACAACTGATACACAGCAAGCTAACTCTACCTTTGATACCCAAACCCACTACATAAATTCTGCTTCTCTGGATTTTAAACCCTGAAATATTTAACATTTTGCCAATACTGCTTATTACAACTTTCTGATGTGTAACTTCTTGTAGTCAGCTATCTAGCAGTGTGGAACACTAGAGGATGTCTTGTACAGTTCCTGTATTAAAAAATATTTTCCACTAAGAGTAGTGCAAGAACCCTTTACTGATGCTACCTTGCAACATCAAGAACTTTGACAGCTGATCCTCAGCCGTCTATAGCACTAGGCATCTGCATTACTTTTGCTTTCATGTTACATATTTGATTACTGCCCTGTACTGTGTAATGTATGTATCATTACAAATAGGAAGTCTTTTACAAGATAAGCTGGATGAACCCATACCTACACATTCAAACAAAAAAATCATGCTCCCTTTGGCCTTTTTTCTATAAAATTTTCTAAGATCTTTCAGTTAGTCCTACTATTAATGTATTGGTATCTTTGGCCAATATTCATTACTACTTTGGATGCTTCTTGAAGCTTTATTACAGTAGCCAAAATACAATACTCTTAACTACATAACATACTTCAGTAAAACTATACTTGTGTTGCATTTAGAAGCATAGATATTTACAAGATTAGGTGTACTTCTGTGGGGGTTTTGTTTGCTTAGGTTGTGGTGGTTTTTTTTAAGTTTTCTTCTTGCAAATTTTGCTCCTGCATACGGAAAAGCACTTCTCTACTAATGAGCAATATGTGCTGTTATTTAAAGTGGAAATTCTTAAATATAACTTTATGTTAAAATCTGGCTTCAAATCAAACTCAACTGTGAGATCATGAGTCTCAACCGTTTAGTGCATTAACAATTTTAAAGGTTTTATTAAGCAACATCAAAGTGTTTGTATTATCTTCAGTTCCTCTCTACACAATGTTAAACCTGCTCTTGAAATCCTTTACATCAAACATCAGTTTGACTTAAGAGGTATTAGGATATTAAGTGCTTTAACTGAGCTGTTCAGTTTTTTAAGTCATACAAAGGAGGTATGAAACCGAACATTAACACTTCAAGGGCTTTCTACAAACTATCTGTATGACAAAATTAAACTTTAGGAATTGTTAGGGAAGAAAGGGATAAGCTAATTTAAATACTTTTCCAAAGCAATGGGAAGTATGCAATCCATTTCTGAAGCTGTCACCTGCTGCTTTCCCCAGTGAGGCTCCACGCTGGCCAACATAAAGCTCCTGGGCACGGTCTCTGCCCCAATGGCCTCTGAAGGCCTTGAGGGTTAAAAAGGGAGTTGTCTTCTTGCTAATGCACACCATCAGCTCAGGTGGAACACAGCCATGCTTAGTCCTATTCCTGTTTTGCCTTACAGAAAGTTGTTAGGGCTGACAGCACTAGATTTTTTAATTCTTATCACCAACAAAATATTCAACTCCGAATAAAAGTATTCAGAATACTTTTATTATTAGATGCTAGTTAAACTAGCATTGAGCAATTATATGCTGCAACTGAACTACAGAACTTAAAGCAGTCTCCACGGAAATCTTTAAGCTATAATGATAAAGAAGTCACCAGGACATGTGACTCATTACTTATAATGCTGCTCTATCTCTTACAGCAGGAAAGAAGCTAACAGAGACAAACCAGACATTACCAACACGGAAGTTCACCCATCCAATCAAAGAATACTATGGAAATACACTGGTCTTTTCTGTAAGCAACTGAAGTTGGACCTAAAGTGCATACAGAAGGGTGTTTTACCAAACCGACAAGTTAAAGCAGGAAAAAATTGATTCTCAGGTTTAAGTGTGTTGGTAGTGTATTCCCAACACCAATAGGAAAGCGTGCCTGGGAAAAAAACCAAGATAATAGCTTAATACCTGATGTGATAGGTTTCCAAGCTTTACTGAACCCTGTTCAAATGCTTTGAACACATCACCCCTCCCAGTTATTAAATCCCAAAGCAGCTAAAACAATTGCGTACATGAAAAAGTTATGTTTAGTAGTTTTGCTAAGGGATCCAGTTTCTTCTGTCTTTAATGTAGGAACAGAAACTAGTATGACCTGTTGGTTTTTCTGATCTTAAATTTTAAGGTTTCAGCTTCCAGTGAAGGGAGTAGAGACAAAAAACACCACTCACAAAAAAAAGGACTATTTTTGCTTGCCATACTCTGAAACAGTTGAGCCAAAAACCTTAGGTTTTGAGGAAAGGGGAGAGTACCATGACTATTTCCCTCCAGGTAGGGCGAGGATGATTCCCCTAGGTTTGTGCAGGACTGCTTCTTCGTACTGCCCACCAAGATCGTGGCAGGATGCCACCGAATGCCGTGAATCTTTTGCACGTGTAATTGCGGGAATGGAGAAAAGGAAGAGAACTCTACACTTTTCCTTCCCCCATCTCGCCAGGCAGCAAAGGCTCCCGACACGTTTTAACTCCCTCTGGGCAGGGGTGAGAGATATTAAAGAGGTGCTGCAACGTGTAACAGCATTCCTCTACGAGATACAGTGTACTGCAATAAACGATTTTAACGTTTCTAATGTCTGTTTCGAGAAAACCGAGTGTGTAGAAAGTGTGTTAAAAAATATCCGTGCGCACTACTTCGAGTAGCTTACACTGGAGGGGGGGTGGGCCGTGGAGGGAAGAGGGGAAAGGAACACGGGGAGGGCAGAACAATGACGCACGCACGCGTAGGGCGCGCCTTGCCCTAGTGCTGCCCGAATACGCGCCCAGATATTTCGGTGTGCCCAGGATTGCTGCGAAGGGCTCTGCTGCCCACAGCCCTGCCCCGGGCCGAGGGCCGGGCCCTTTCAACCCACGCGTCGGAGCGCTGCGAAATGGCGGCCGCAGCCCGCGGGACC